>BEDY01000014.1:75390-273118 GCA_002335605.1 Prillingera fragicola | reverse complement strand
CTGTATGAGGAATCAAAGCGCGAAACTCAGTCGGGACGTCCCAGCAAGCGTACTCGCGCTGACGAGGCGGATCGCAACGAGTCGCCCTCCGAGACGATGGACATTGACGAGGAGAACGACTACGTGACCAAGGCCCTTCGAAATGCCCGAGTGAAGCGCGAGGCGGCCTCGACGGCCAAGACTGCCGAGCAGCGTGCCCCGTCGCCGGAAGAAGAGGAGGAGGAGGTCGAGGAGCGCGTCGAAGAGCCGGTAAAGCGCGGAAAGGCAGCTGGGAGCAAGTCTCCTGTCAAGCCAAAGCCAAAGTCTGCCCCCAAGGCAAAGGACCGCACCAGCAACGAAGTCACAAAAGACCAGGCCTTCCTGACGGCCATTGCGCGTTCAGCCAAGGGCAAGAAGGATATGGAGGAGCTCGACAAGGAGTTTAACGACCTGCGGATTCTCAAGCCAGGTGTCAAGGCCAAAACAGCGGCCAGGGGCAAGGACGCTCTCACTGCCAGGACCAATCATTACGACCACCCCGCTTATGACCAGCTCCTCGAGGGCATGGACGATAATCTCCAGGGCAACTTTATTGAGATTGTGCGCAAGGACTTGTTCCGCAAGGATAAGCCGCGTGAGGCGGCGGTGGTACTCGACGATGGCAGGCCAAACTTCAAGAAGTTTAAAAAGGTAAGCGACACGGTTGGGCTGTAATGACGAGCAGAAGAACATCATTCGCCGCAACCCGGTGCAGATGGTACTGACGACGACGGCGCAGAGTGCCGAGATGGGTGAACGTGAGTGCTCGACCTGGTAAACTCGCTGATGGCAGCCTACTGGGACGTGGTCCTCCCATCCCAGACTCAAAGCAAGAACAAAGGCCAAGGCCGTTCGCAGGCCTCAGCGACCCAAGCGCTGGACGACGACGACGACTCTGCCCCGCTCCTACCCACCGCTCGCCGCCGCCGCGTCCTCACCCAGATCCAGGAAGACGACGACGACGACATGCCTCTCGTCCCAGCGACGAAACGGCGCGGCACACAGGCTCGCAACGACTCGCCATTCGTCGAGCCCGAGCTCCCCTCCCGCCGGCGCGTGCGTGGTGGCAGCGCTGTGTCCGAGGCGTCCAGCGCGGGTGCGAGCACCACCGCTGCGCCGGCTACGAAACGAGCTACGACGCAGCGTGCGACAGCGAGGCGGGGGACGCAGGCCAAGCCGGTCCTCCTTGACGATTCGGACGATTCAGACGACCAGGTATTCGCGACGGCCCCGCCGCCGTCGACCTCTGGCAGCTCGCGAGCCTCGCGGGCTACCCGCGGGACAGTCATTCCTGGCACCAGCACTGCTGCCCCGAGCACGCTCGATTTTGAGCCCGCGCCTTCCACGCGTGCCGCGCGGAGTACGAGGGGTACCCAGCGCAAGCTGCTGGTTGATGACGACGATGATGATGTGGCATTCAAGGGCGTGGCCAAAAAGCGCCGACTGCGGTGATACCAGAGCAGTGCACCGACAGTGTGTTGATAGTGTATGCATGTGTAATAGCAGTCTTACGTTGCATTCTGAAGCCTACCTGACCTTCTTCCCAGCCGCTTCCAACTCTGTCCCAATCTCGGAACACTGTGGCGCTACTCCTGCGTAATGACCTCGCCACGCAAAAGCTTTGGCAACAACACCTTTCGCCAAATATCCCGCACCTCTACTCTCTCAGCACACTTCCCCACTCGAAGAACTCACGAGTAGGCGTCCTGCCATGGGACATGGCCGCCAAAGCGTCCCAATCAGGCTTACTAGTCGCAAACACCTCCCGGGCCATCTGGAGCTTCATCTCGGTCGTCCAGCCCGTTCCGGCCGTTGACCACGGTTTGCCCGCCTGCATCGCTGGGAACAGGGTTTTGCGCCAGGTGTCCCGGCATTCTGCCCGTTAGTGCCCCAGAGGCTAGGCGCGTAGGGACGTGCGCGGGGAGGGGAGGAGGACTCACGAACACCAGTCTTGCCGACGCGCGCGCCGAGGGCCGACCAGTCTGCGTTGGTCGCTTTGGCGAGCTCGGTGAGTAGGCGGGAGCGGTCGTATTTCGCCGCTGGCTTCTTGGCTGGGGTGCTGGCGGTGAGGTCAGGGGTGTCGACGTCCATGGCGTCCGCGGAGTGCGGGGAGGGGGAGACCGAGGGTTCGTGCTTGGTTTGTTGTGGGGAGACGGGGGTGCCGCTGCGTCGGCGCTGTTTGGGTTTCGGCGCGGTGTAGGGTGAGTCGAATGTGACTTTGGGTTTGGTTTCGCGGGGCATTGTGCTGGTGATGTGAGCGGTGGTGGGGTGAGACTCACGGTTGCGGGAGGTGTCAGAGTAAAGTTGTTCAGTACGCTGGGTGAAGACTTTACGAGAGTGAGAGGGACTGGAGTGGGATCGACTGTGGAGCCAGGTGTGGTGGGAGGAATGGTGGAAAGACAAGGGAGTGGGAATGGGAAGGATGAACAGGTCAGAACGTCCTCAGTGTTTGTGTGCAAGGCGCGAGGCTCGAAGCACACTTTGGGCGCGTCTGTCGGCATAACGGCAGATGTGTGTGCGTCCTTTATTGCGTGGTGGTGCGAGGTCAGTGTGGCGGGCTGATGGCAGCTTCATGAGTGGACTCAGCCACAAAAACTGCTGCTGTCCGGTTGCGCGCCAGACGCCCGATACATGCTATACCTAAACTTTGTTTGCCACTCCAGAGTGGCCATCTAAATCTCGTCGTCGCTCGCCATGAGATCCTCTTCGGGATAGTCGCCAACGCTGACCTTGTCGGGACGAACGAACACGGCGTGCTTGGCAGGGCAGGTAAAGTAGCGTTTTCCATCGACACTGCAACGTCAGCCACTGCCACACCTACGTTGGCACACATGGACACTCACGATCCATCACCCTTGCCCGTGGGCTCATCAAGCTCCACACCGACCCAGACACCACCACGACCAATCTCCGCCTCACCGACAAAGCGCACGGTTCCCCGGCGCGCCAGGTTGCTGTCGGTCGCGTGCACCTCGCAGCGCGCTCCGGGGACGACGTCTGAGGGTGCGCTGGCTGGCGGTGGGGGTGCATGGGCAATGGGGACAGGGACGTCGGCAAAGCGGCCAAGTTTGTTTGCTTTCAGGTGAGAGAGGACAGTGTCTGCGTCTATCAGCTCGAGCCGTCTTTCGGAAGGCCGCGTTGTCGGACTCACCATTACGAGCCTCGTACTCCTCCTGGGTAAGCTCAAACTTGTCGACACCAGTGACGTCCGAGTACTCTCCCGGGCGAGCATTGGGGTCAGTGTTGTCAACCTGGGCGTCAGCTCTGTCACTAGCGCTGGGACGTACGCGAACACAGTTGAACTCCTGCAGGCCATAGCTTGCGAGTGTGGCGTTGTCATTGGCCAGCTGTGCAATGGGCGCCTCCTTGTTCTCCAGTGCGTCCGAGGTACGGTACAGGCTAAGAACCTGGTGCTGCTGCGAGATGCCGGTGATGGGGACGAGCTTGTCCTGTGTGTGTCAGAGGGCCGCAACCGAGGACGGTGAAGCAATGGCCTACCTTGAGCTGTCCGACGGTGAGGTCCGAGTGGAGCCTGCGCTCCGAGTGAGTGTCTGGTGAGCTGACAAAGAGGCTAGTGAGGGTCATTGCTGCTTGTTATTGGAGAGAAGGTGTCGTCAACAGCAACATTCTCCCCGCCGTCATGGTCGATCGCTGTCGCGTCGAAGATGCTGGACCTCCACCTTGTAGTCACGTGATTTAATCATGTGCGGCGCACGCGAGTTTGCTCCCGCCGTGTGGCCCCGCTGTTCCCCGCGGCCGGTGTGTCCAGAGTTTATCCACATACCCCGCAGCTGGGTAATGATGGTCGCGGAGCATGGTTTAGCGGCAAGCAGCGCACACAGAGCGGCCTTACAGGTAGTGTTCCCGACATGTCATGCTCCTCCTACCCAAGTGGGCAGTGATATGCATGGATACAGTGACGGCGACATGACTCCCCCTTAACTCCACATGGATGTTGATGACACGGTCGGCAACAGGTGATAAGCTCCGAGCCGGTGCCCTCCATCTTGTTCTTCACCACAGTCCTGGGGTCAACCTTTCCACCTCTGTGCAAGAAATAGCTACACTTTTTACAAACAACCTCTACACACTCACCACTCTCTCATCAACACCAAGCAAGCATGCGCTCCGTCACCATCCTCCGCGCGCTCCCCCGCCGCACCCCGGCCGTCTTCGCCGCGCGCCGCACCTTTACCTCGTACAACAATGCTGTCGCTGGCCTCACCCCGGCTCAGGAGGAGGTGGGTCTGACGCGTCACCCAGCATTGGTAGCAGCACGCGAGCAGTAGCAATTGGCAGGTTCACACTGCCCTACTGCTACTGCTGCTGCTGCCGCTGCTGCACGCTGACAATGACGACACCGCTGACACCAACAGTTCCGTGACGCCGTCCGTGACTTTTCGCAGAAGGAGATTGCTCCTCGCGCCGCCGCCATTGACAAGGAGAACAAGCTGCCCGCTGTAAGTGTAGCCAGCTGGCTAGGATCGTTCACTTCATTTGAACGTTCTGGCTGTGCTCGTCTTGTGGCACACACGCTCACACACGCAGGACATTTTCCCCAAGTTTGGAGAGATGGGTCTTCTCGGTGTCACTGTCCCCGAGAAGTACGGTGGTCTTGGTCTTGGCTACCTCGAGCACACCATTGCCATGGAGGGTGAGTAGGAGAAGAGCTCTGAGCTCGGCCGCTCCACCTGTTTCGTTTGTCGCTCACACCTTGCAGAGATCTCGCGTGCCTCGGCCTCTGTCGGTCTCTCGTACGGCGCTCACTCGAACCTGATGGTCAATCAGCTCACCCGCAACGGTACCGAGGCGCAGAAGGAAAAGTACCTCCCCAAGCTCCTCACCGGTGAGCACATTGGTTCGCTCGCCATGTCCGAGCCCAACGCCGGCTCGGACGTTGTCAGCATGCGCACCAAGGCCGAGCTCAAGGACGGCTCGTACATTATGAACGGCTCCAAGTGCTGGATCACCAACTCGCCCGTGGCCAAGACGTTCCTCATCTACGCCAAGTCGGACCCCAACGTCGCTCCCTCCAAGGGCATCACCGCCTTCCTCGTCGAGCGCGACTACGAGGGCTTTAGCGTCGGCGAGCCCCTCGACAAGTTTGGCATGCGTGGCTCGCCCACCGCCGAGCTCTTCTTTGACAACATGAAGATTCCCGAGGAGAACGTCATTGGCGGCGTCGGCAAGGGTGCCCAGGTCCTCATGTCGGGTCTCGACTATGAGCGTCTGGTTCTCTCCGGCGGCCCCCTCGGCATTATGCAGGCAGCCCTCGACATGGCCCTCGAGTACACGCACGAGCGCAAGCAGTTTGGCAAGGAGATTGCCAGCTTCCAGCTCATGCAGGGCAAGATTGCCGACATGTACACCAAGCTCTCTGCCTCGCGCGCCTACGTCTACGCCGTGGCGCGCGCGGCCGACGCCGGCCGTGTCTCGCGCGAGGACTGCGCCGGTGCCATTCTGCTGTCGTCGGACGCCGCGGTCGAGGTCTCGATGGACGCGCAGCAGACCATGGGCGGTAACGGCTACATCAACGACTACGAGGTCGGCCGTCTCTTGAGGGACGCGCGTCTCTACACTGTCGGTGCTGGTACTCAGGAGATCCGCAGGATGTTGATTGGACGGATGTTCAACGAGGCGTTCAAGAAGGGCAAGGACTCGCTTGAGCAGTAAGCGACACGAGCTAGGCGAGTGGAGACCAAGTAGCACAAAGGCCGAGCACAGCAGTGCCGGATTGTTATAGTAGATGCAGCATCACAATATCACAACAACTCCGTGAATACAACGTACAACTGTCCGTTCCCCTGAGTGGCCCTAGGCCATCCAATCTGCGATAGCCTTGGCAAGATGCACCCCATCCTCCTGCCTGGCATAAAAATGCCCACAGCCCTCAATCTCGACATGCGTCGCCGTGTCAGCGGCAAGGGCCCGCAGGGTTGCCACACCGGTAAAGTCGTCTTTACTGCCGTAGACAATCCAAAGTGCCTTCTTGGCCGTCGGCGGCAACGCCGCCGTAGCTGCATCTGTTGACGCTGCCGCCGGGACGGTCTCCGTTGCCCCATCAGCAGCACCAGCGACAGGCGGCTCGACAGCGCCCGCTGCCCGCTCCACGACCCCGCTCAAGCCCTGCTCAAACGTCGGCCCCCCAAAGAGGGTCAGGCCCTTGAACAGCGTCGGGGCGGGGGACACGAGCATCGTGCTCGCCACGCCGCGCGCGGGCGGCGCGGCGTTCAGTGCCAGCAGGGTGCCGTACGAGTATCCCTCGGGCGTCAGCTCGGACGGGAGGTGGACTTACGAGGCGATAGACCTGTGTAGCGTCCGTGCCGACTAGGTCGAGGATGGTGGCCTCGATTGTGCCAAAGTCGGCGGGGTCGTTGCCGAGGCCGAATGACGGGATGGGCATCGAGCCGCCCGACTTGCCGATGCCGCGCTGGTTGTACGTCGCTATGGCTATGTTTGGGGCGTCTGCTGCTTTTGGGGGGGCTGCTGCTGGGCCAAAGATTGCTGTTGGCAGGAACTGGGAAATTACGCTTTGCGTGTCAGTAAATGTGATGAGTGCATGAGCTTGGGACCCGCTCACGGCAGGCTACTCAAGCACGTCGACTCACGGAAACGACATGTTCCCTCCCAGCCGCCCCCAAGGATGCGAAGCAGTAACGACCTTGTCCACTCTCAAAGCCTTTAGCGCCTCCTTCTGCTCGTCCTTCAACTCCTGCAGCTCGGTAGGCTCACCCCGCGCGAGCATCTCGGACGCCATGGCGTGGAGGACCAGCGCGTGCTCGTTTGTCGGCGTGCCCGCTCGCGGGCGCAGGAGGTGCGGGGCGAGGAAGAGGCGGACCTCGAGGCCTACCTCTGGGGTTGAGGCTGGGAAGCACAGGTGGAGGGAGGGGTGGGAGGGCATTGCGGGGGATGGTGTGGTTGAGAGATGGTGTTGCCCCGCAATGATCGAAAGTGGGAGGTGGCTAGTGGCGAATCGTCACTACATCTTGTCTGCTCGTCACCTGTTACTCGGCCAGCTGGTGATGCATGTCAGCAGAGAAGTACTGCCCAAGGGGAGGGTGTATTTGTGCAGGTTGGAGTATGCATGCCCAAACAGAGTGTATCATAGACATAGCCTGAGACCCAGCGTTGACCCACCAAACCCCGCCTCCACTTTCCTGTCTTCCCCCTACAGACTGCGACCCAGGCAGTATCTTGCTCGTTTCCACTTCGGCATGGCCCTCCCTGGAATGACAAGGACACCTATAGCAGGGCGCCTTGGCAGCAAGCTGCCATACACCCCCAGCAAGCTTACGTACTTCTCCGCGTCTAGAACACGTACAATAGCGTACAATCACGACCAGGACAATGTTCCCCGCACCTCGCTCAGAGCAGATACCGTCCGCGAGGGGCTCTGCGTCTCTCCCAGTCTTATGTTCCTTCGCCCTGGTATCGCTGTGCCATTGTTCGCTGTCCCTTACCGCGGCACCGGGACTGGTGCCACGGGGTCTGAGACATGGCTGGCAGGCATAAGTGTTCCTCTGCAGTGGCGGTGTTGGGAGCGACAACGACGAGTTTTAAAGAGCCACGTTGGAGGGTGGTACGGCTTACCTCTGCGAAGCTTATCCTTGTTGGGGGGTAACGCTTCCCACTGCTGCACGTGTGTCGGAGTCCTTGGCTGAACGTTAATCACTATCCTGGTCAGTGATCAGGAGCTGGTTCGTTGTCAGTCGGCGGAGAAGGTCGGACACATGGCGGCTTCTGCAGTGCCTGCAGGTAGGCAGGTGGGATTAAGAATACAAAAGTAACGACCGGTCACGGTGAATGCAAACCATGTAGAGCGGCAAGTGCAATGGACCCAGAAAAAGAAAAATCAAAGTTCAGAGTTCAAGAACAATTCACTGTCCCGAGTCCCGCGCCACGTTCAAGGGATCTGCAGCGGCGAGGCCCTGCGCTGTGAGTCGTTGTACCGCTGCTGCACCGGGGACCTGGAGGTGAGGCTGCAGTTGTCGGTGCAGGTTGGGTGTACCTGGGATCAGGTGTTAATCAGTTACCATTCAAGGGTATGTTGGGTGGCTCCGAGGCGGCGCTGCATTGGCTTGGAGAGGCAGAGGCTGTGATCGTCAGTGATCAGTGACTGCCTGCCGGTGTAGAGTATAGATCTAAAGAATGGAAGAATCACGATCGCAAGCGTCACTCATAATGTACCTAACATTACAATGTCGCACCTGGTCTTCTTCAAGCCAAGCTGTTTACCTGCTTGCAAGCCTTCGAGATCAGGGAGGAGGACAAGGGCAACTGCACGCTTGCAACGAGCTACAGTGCGGAATCCTGCACTACCGCTCTCGACCAACAGGCGCACTCGTCGCAGGTGCAGATGTGCGTACGCAGCGTGGACGTTGTGGTCATCCGGCAACGTATGGCACCGGCGGCTGGACTTCCCCTGCTGCAGCATGCATTACCAAACATACGACCGACCCAACGGCAAGTAAAGAGGGGCCGACTGCTTCACAATGATAGCAGCTTCACAATGGCCCTGCATCGCTGCGACTGACCGACAAGACGTCGTCCCCTTGTCCCAACATTCCTGACCTCCTTTTGCAGATGGCTACCGCAAGGCATGTTCCAGCCAAGCTCACCTCGGGTCCTGGTCCGGGTCAGTGGGTTTGGGAGCCTGGGAGCGGCGCCGAGATCGACATTGGCCAGGGGTTTGTATTGTTCGGTCCACTTTGGCCGCGGCAGCCAGGGACAATTGGCGGCATGACTGTGCTGCCGCTTGTTAGCTTGTTAGTGTGGATGTTTGCGGTGGCTGCTGCCTGAGGAGAAGACGCCGCACAGGTGTGAGGTGAAGCAGGCCCAGACTGGTAAACGATGCTGCAACAGACAGGGAGTTGTTCAAGCAGTGTAGATGCTGCTTGGGTTGCGGGGGACAGTAGTGTACTTTGATGAAAGAGGAGACAGAGTTTCGTGTTTACGTCCTGAAAGGAGCAGGTATGCTTCTCGAATGACGAGAGATTATGCAAGGGGGGACCAGGTAGAGAGGCTCAGGGAAGGAGAGAGCGGCAGGCCGTGCACCCATGCGAGCGGCATCCACCACCACCTCGTACCCTTGCTGCTCTGCATCCTGCATGCAGAAAAAAATAGTACCCTGCCCGGGTTAGCAGGTTGTTGGTCCCCCTGCAGCTGAGCAAGAGGGAGCAGGAGGAGAAGAGAACGAGAGAGAGCAGGAGGAGGAGGGGTACGCAAGTGCCTTGATTGCCGCTTCCCTTTGCAGTCTACCCAAACTGGGTTTCCGCTTTTGGGTGGTGTATACTACTGAAGCAGCGTGCAGGTTACCTGGTCTACGTCGTATGCAGTAGTGCAGTGTTCATATCATCCTCATACCCAACCCCTTGGAAACATACATACATACCAAGGGGCTCCCTTACCACCTCTGGCGACGAGGGAAGACGACCTCCTTGCACTGCAGACCACCCTTCCTCCACCTTTGTCCGCCAAACATTTGCTCGTCTCACTCTTTCTCTCTCTCTTCATCCAAACAACCATCACACTTAGAAGCTTCCCATCCGCCGTCTCTTGGGTTTCCCTCCTTGTCTACCCTCCCGGTAGCGTAGCAGAACCAAAAGCACAGAGAGGCACCGCACCCATTGGCATCCTCTAGCAGTCGTGAGTCAAACTGCACCTCGTCAGGACCCAACGTGTCGGAACGATTGTCAACAAGGTTTGGTCAATGTCTCGTACAAACCCCTCGTGGCTTTTACAATGGTGGGCGATTGCGCCTCCCCTCTCCTTGGAGACTACCGGCGTATGTCCTCGTCGCCTCCTCCTCGTCGTTGTCCTTGTCCTTCTCCTCCACACATTTCCTTGCTATCCCTTTATCTTTCTCCCAAATGCGAGGCGACAACAGCTGATCGCATGCCATGCACCTCGCAAACCATCACGACCACCACGCCCGACCTCAACCGCTACCGTCGCAACCTCTACTCCAACCATACGAATGTCTCCCACCCTCACGCCATTCCACGCCCTCGTATACCTCTTTGACCACTAGCAGCACTAGCGACCTCGCCAGCACACACGGCACAACCGCTGCTGCCAGTCTTGTCGACCTCTCCGGCACCGCCAAGGGCGCCATGGCCGAGCCCTGGTGGCGGCGCGGCTCGTCGTCAACGCGCAAAGACCTTCAGCGCACACCACAACATAAAAGCAACCTTCTAGGTCGCAACAAGGGCAACAAGCCAAGCCCAGATGGCTTCGTCCCATACCGGCCACCATTTGTTTCGTCATCGGTCGCTTCCTTTTCTCCACCAGTGCAGCCATCGGGCGCGCAGGGCATTGGGCTCGCTCCCGCCGCAGCTCAGCAGCGCAATGAGCCCAAGCGAGGTCGCTTTAGCGAATGGCTCTTTGGCGCCCGCCGAAAGCCAAAGAATGTCAAAGTAACGTCAGCCTCCACTCCGGCGTTGCTCAACTTTGGATCGACGACAGAAGCATCAGTCGCAGGAGGAGGGCATGCACACCGGCCATTAGGATCCCAACCGGCCGGCATCGCCAGCAGACACCACGGCAGTCAGCCGTACCTCCAGTCCTACGGCAGCACTAGCGTCGCCTCATACGCACCATACGGCCATTCAAGCAGCCTCGGAGGGCAGTATGGTCATTTGTCGCAATACAATTCATACGCCCCTGGCGGTGGCCAACAATCGCTCGGCGGCGAGCTAAGCACCGGGCATGACTCTGTAAAGCCTTCCTCCTCGGTTCACACTGGTCTCGCAGCACCTAAAATGCTGTTTTCGCCCTTGTCACGCGGCATTCAGCAGCAACAGCAGTCGCCGCAGATCAACCACAGCCCCTTCAGCAGCACACCCAATCTCTACACACCTCCATCCGACTACCCTCCCTCATCACAGCAATATCCTCCATCCCCGCACACATCTCGTCCGTACCCTCGAGTCGGCGCAAATATTTCAGCTGCATCTCTTCCCGGACAGGCATCTCGCTGGCCCCTGGGTTCCGCAATCTCCCTCCACAGTGAAGGTTCCAAATCCCGACTAGCTGTCAGCACGATGTGCGACGCCCTCACTTTTCCCCGGCCACGTTTTTATGCCCACGACATTACACCACCAGATAGCCCAGAACAGGACAGCGATGCCGACATGGACGACGGCACCCCCGTATTCACTCGCGCCTATGCTAGGAGTGAGGCACGCGACCACGAACGTGAAGAGTGGGCCGACTTTGCCCGTCGCCGAAGCGGTAGCTTGCGCCGCTCGGTCGATGGGCCTGGCACACCTGGATCGAGGCTCACCCTTGGTTCTACCGCTAGCTCGGTGGACAATCCCGAGCGGCCACCGCACGTTCGCAGTCGCTCGGCGTCTGGTTCGATACGGTCACTCTTCTCGCGCCAGGGTCGCGGTCGCAAGGCCGTATCGCACGACGACCTTCCGCGGCAAGGCCAGATGCAGCAGCAGCAACAAGCTCGGCGCCAGATCTACCGGGCATCTTCAGTTCGCGATCGGCCTGAACGTTCAGACAGTGTCCGCACCGGACACAGCAATTCGTCTCGGCGTACCTTTGGGTTCCTTAAGACGACGCCTCAGTCGACACCAGTACAGTTGCCCAAAAGCACATCGTCGCCGGCCCTGCCTGTCCATGCCAGTGCACCGTACACTCCAAAGAGGAGCCAGTCGGTCAGGTATCAAGAGTCATTTACAAGGAGTAACCCCGACCTCGGTGGTTATCCGAAGGCTGCGTCCACGGCTGGCCACGGGTCCCCTCGAGGCATGCAGAACCCTCCGAGTGCTCGTCGTCGCCAGACCGGACCACCGAGGTCGTTCCAGTTCCGCCTCAACCCTCCTGCGTCCAAGCGTCAGAGCATGGTCCCCGCTGCTCCGGGGCTTGTCGTTGTTGGAGCCGGAAGCGCGCGTACAGACGGTCACCTCCGTGCGCCACCCCGGTCGATCGACTTTGCCGAGCCTAGCAGGCTGAAGGTTTCCAGTGACGAAGCGCCAACAATACCGACGCCTGACCGCTCATCTCCTTTCACCTACGACTTCCCCGAGTCCGAGATTGGTCTGGCTATCACCACCTCTGGCAACGAGGCGGCGGCGCCACCGGCGCATACTCAGCTGCCGTTGGACACGCCGCCTTCGGTTCGCCCGCCTGGCATCAAGGAGGACCCCAGCTCGGCCCATGCTCGATACTTGCTCGCGAGGCAGCACCGCCGTGACCAGACGTTGCGCGCGTTCCAGTCTCCGCCCATGTCGCCTACTCGCAAGACTGCATCGTCAAGGAGCTCGCACAAGAGCCAAAGCTACAAGAGCCCCAGTGTCATCCCGCAGCCCACGTTCTCCCCGGCGTCTTCCGTCTCGCACTTCTCTCTCATGTCGCCTCCTCTCGGTGCAGCACGGCCAGAGTATCCCACGCCGCATCGCCAGGCCACGTATTCGCGCGATCTCTTCTCGCCGTCTCTGCCTTCTGCCTCGAGCGAGGGTCACCCCGGTGGCCACCAGGGTGGCTTCGTCGAGTCACCGCCTGCGTCGCCGCGCTCGCCTGGGTTCAAGACGTCCTTCTTTGGCTCGCCCATACGCAGTGACAGCCGACGCAAAAGCACCGTCTCCACTATGCGGTCCAAGCGATCGTCGGTGCACACCAAGTCTACCAAGGACAAGTCGCCACTCAGGACCCCGCCAAAGACCCCTCCCAGGACGTCAATGTCGACCGACGAAAGTGCTGACCAGAGCACTGTCGTTCCACGAGAGAAGGCCCTACCTATACTGCCCTCGACGGCCCCGACCAAGATTCCCCCTCAGCGTCCCGTTCCATCCCATCCCATTCCGCCGACGCCTCCGTTCCCTCCCAACTCGCGGAACACGTCAACGTCGTCGCTTGACAGGCTGCCCAGCCGCTCTGGCTCGTTGATGAAGAAGAGCGGATCAGGTGATCAGCTCAGTCGCATCGCAGTCGCTGGTGCTACGGCTGCTGCCGCAGGTGGTATGTACGCCAGCACGCTCACGTCATCGCCCCCCAGCAGTGCTCAAAACTCTCGTCCTGCGTCGCCAGCGGGTGCAACGCTGCTCCACTCGACGCTGCAGGAATCGCCTACAGCCAACCGCCACGCACCGGTTCCACCAATGGCTCCTGCACCGCCCAAGCGGCAGATCACACCACCTCCTCTCGGTGGTGCGCTTCCGACCATCATGGACGAGTCGCCCACGCCTATACGTCAGACTCGCGTCGCTGTCCTAGCCCCCGAGCGAGAGTCCCCTCAGACTCCCGTGCCCGGCACTGTCGGCCCGCTCGCGCAGCTCACCTCCCCCTCGCCGTCGTTTGCTGCCTCAGGAAGCATCAGTCGCTCGCCGCTGGCGCTGTTTGCCGGTCACGCCGAGTCGGGCGGCGGCAGCCTCCCGATTATTGGCTCTACCAAGCGCGAACGTCCCAAGCTTGCCAACGTCTTTGGGGGTACCAACTCGCCCGCGTCGCTCAGCTTTCGCAGTGTCAGGAGCAAGCTTAGCAGTGCCAGCCAGTCGAGCCTCGTCGCTCCTGTGTCTACTATGCGCGACAGCATGGCTTCCGCCTCGAGCGTCTCGCTGTACTCTGACGCTTCCGAGGGCTGGCAGCGCACGCGCCATCACAGCAACAAGACTTCGTCTAGCGCTGATTCTGACGCGACTATGCCCGACTTCTTCCCGATGTCGTCCACCTCGGCGCTGTCACACTACGAGGACGCGGAGAGCAACCAGGACGACGGGGTACTTGCGCCTCTCCCGGTAGACGTCGTCGCCTCTGAGCAATCATCGTTCGACATTGAAGACAATGACGCCGACTCGAACAGTCCACCTCCTGGTCGTTCCGCCCGGTCGACCATGACTGAAGTGCCAGACTCGCACCGTACGACCATTCTGCCGTCCGAGGCACAACGCCTGGCTCTCCTGGAGCAGCTGAGTGAGACGCCGCGCCAGAACGCGCGCGTTGGAGAGTCTCTTGTAAGCCCAGAAAGCGGGTCTGAGGAGCTGCTGCACGAGCGGCGCAACTCTGGCGGCTCGTCTGGCAGTGATGCTTCGATGCGTCCCAGCTTTGACGAGTCATTCCGCGGTCTCTTCTTCCGCACGCCCCAGGTCGCGTCGCCCAACCCCAACAGGTCAAGTGGCGCGTTGCACCGTCTCGGGGGCCCGACCTCGCCCCTCCCCGCTCGCGCCAATAGCGACCCCTCAAACCCCTCGGGCTTCCACTCGCTCATGCCTGGCAGCCCACGCGAGGGCGAGGGCAGTGACGGGACGTTTGAGATTCGCACACCAATCATACCCTTCCCTCGCTCGCCGATGGACGGCCCTGCGTCGCTCACGCCGATGCAAACGTCGCCTGGTCTGCGCCAGGGCCTCGGTATTGCTGGCTTTGGAGGCAGTCACAGCAGCCCCAACACTGCTAGCCTCGGCGGTGCGTTTGAGACTGGCCGTTTGGAGCCGAGTCCCATGAGCGCACACCCCCGTGACGACTCGTGGATCACGGAATGTAAGTTACTCCTGGACTAGCCTTGCTGACATTTAGCGTTCCGTCTGTCGCAAGCCAGTGGCCGAGCTACGCCGCTGCCTATGCGCTCGCTGAGTGCGCGCAAGTCACCGCGTGACAGCAACGACATGGTGTCCTTCTCTCCCACGACCTTTGGCGTGTCGACTGCAAGTTTTGAGACTCAGTCGTCTGGCAGCCTGCGCACGCCGCGCAAGAGCTCTGGCTCGAGCACATCGCTTCTCGCCGCAGTCACGCCGATCACACCCAACCCCGACGTTGAGGTTGTACGCCAGTTCCCCTCGCCGCCTCACGGCATGGAGGCCGAGTCTGCGACGAGCAGCTCGACGGCGACTGGTACAAACTAACTTACTATCAACTACATCCTACTGCACCTATTACAACCTGCACTCGGTAGAAGCTGCATAATCATATACAAACTGTTGTACAGATAGACGAGCATGCCACTACACATCTGCTTCGCGTGCCACTGTGCCACTGACCACCCTCGGACACAATCGCGCAGCTCCACAGCTCTAGCAGCCAGCAGCCATACAGGTGCAAGAAAAAACGAGGACGCTCCAAGTTTTGTCAACAAGGCGGCTCTCTTCCCTGGCATATCCATATCTGGCAATCCTGGTCGATTGGCCACGGAAGCATGTACGGCATCGAGCAACGTAAGCCATACGCACTCCTCTTGCCCTTCCCCCACCGAACTTCTTCGTTCCCCTGGACCCTTTCCTTCCCTCGTGCCTTTGCAGAACTGTGTGCAGTAGTATTCTTCTTGTAGCCATGCTCAAGCTCCTACACACGGCGGGGCCCTTCTGGAAGCATGTCTCGGAGTGAGACAGCTGAGACTGTGGCCCCTGGTACCCTTGGCGGATCAACAATACACCCGACAGGCAGACGCGACTGGACCACGCGTGGCTGCGTGTGGTGCTGACGTGTTGGGTGGAATAGGCGTGCCTCGCCGAGAATGTGGAGACGATGTTCGGCGAGGGACGAGGGTTGCGTGAAGGGGTTTTGGGGGGTCGTTTGACGAGGTGCGACGCGCATGCGACGCTGGCTTGGGCGATCGTCGCGGGATGATGGACGGGGCGAGCAGGTGGAGCAGAATGTCGTTGGGGGAAGGAGACTTTTCGTAGAATGTCTGCAAGAGCAAGAGTCGCGCAAGACTCATACTGACCGCTCAAGGTTCAGGCCGACACTGTCATCGCTGTGAGCCCCAGAGACACAGGCGGCGAGCAAATCTAATTTGTATTATCCACCACACCCAGAAATGGAATAGAGTTCTGGGTCCGCGGTCCAAGTGCGTGGGTTGGTACGTAATTAAAGCTTCAATGTGGTTCTGGGCGGGGATGCAAACCTTGACTGCTCCTTGGCTTATGCTAATAAATAGTATGTTAGCACCGTGTGAGCAGGTTGGAAAGGAACGGGGTGCGCGTGAAGGCAGACTGGAGGTCGGTGAGGCTGACTTTGACGCGATCTGGTGGCCTGTTTTGAGACTGACTTTGATGTGGCCGGCATGTCCACGGTGATCATTTTTCACTTTCTCTTCTTGGTGCAGCAACTTCTCACATGATCGACTTTTTGGCTGTGTTGGTGGCAGTAATAAGCTTGCTCGCCCCTAAGTTAGTGCATTGAAGATAGGGGCAGAACCGATGTGCGTTTCGGTGCCACTCTTCGTCAATTAATGAATTAAATTATGCCCTTCCTTGCATTGTTCTCGCCTTTGTCATGTTCGTTCGTGTCAGGCGATGGTGTTAACTGTAGCTGATATTAATGATTTCACTGACACTGTAGCCTTCCCTACACCACCGAGAGGAATCTAGAGCCGTTAAAGTAAGCGGTCGAGCGATCAATGACTACCGTTTCGTCGAAGCTTGTCATCCTGGTCTCCGGCTCTCTACTTCAGCAACGTAGCATTGGTGAAGAGGCCAAATGCTTTTCAAATGAGAGACCAAAAAGTGCACTGCTGTCAATTTAAATACATTGGACTGAGTGTTCTGAGGGAACGAGTAGCCCAAGCTCACCTGGTTGCCTGACACCACCAGCAGCGCAATTCTCTCTCATTAATTCAGCACAACTCCGGATCACAGAGTCATCCTATTTAGATGCATTGCCTTAAACACAGGCCGGTATACCTGAGAGCAGCTACTGATTCGTTAACCAGCGTCTACCAGAATCTGACATAGCTTCGGCCACTATGGCCGCCTCAAGACCTTCTTATGGAAAATAAATCATGCTCGCTACACTCGTGTCAACAACTACGCCCAACCCTCGAGGGCCCACACGTGTACCACAATCAGCGATACTAAAGGCCTCGACTAAGATCCAACGTCTCGCATGACAATTCATGAGAGATGCAGCTGGCCACAATTCTCCCACATCGAGCCGCCGCTGCTCAATGCCACTGACGTCCCAATGCCACCGCCGAGTCAATAACGCATCCTCGCTACTGCTGCACAGGTCCAAGGATCCAAGCTCTCCCACCCTCAAGGCGAATACAATCGTGGGAAAAGCATCGCCACTGAGCGACCGAGCATAAGTTCATTGAAATTTCTGTACCTGTGTGATCACATCCTTTGTTCTACGCACAGAAAAAACAGTTGGTCGTGCCTCTCCCGTCTACGTTAGATGATCGCTGTGGCCGCGGTATGAGGAATTTGATGAACAGTACCGCCGCACGCAGTTTGGAAGCTGCGAGTCTTAGCGTGGGGAGCAGGCGTTCGGTTGCCAAGTCGTGAGCTAGGTTCGATTTCTGCAGCGCTTCTTGTACAGTGTTTGACACTGAGTGACGTCGGCCATTTACCTAGGCAGCGCGTCAGTAGCTGCGGACCGCAGTGCTGGATTCTGTCATGATCATGAAATACGAAGATGGCTGGTCAGAGGCAGTGCCTTGCTGTCGCTATCTTGAAACCACAGACATGAATTGAGGATGGATATAGTTTGACTGAATTGCTCATGATTCCCATGAAGCTAAATCGTCGAGTTGCCCGAACACTCAAACCGGCGTTGAGGCCGCTTGTCGACGCCACACGCTCCCCATAATCAGTGCTGTGCGGACCCTCGCGATCATGAGCTGATGCTGCCACACTCGGTGTCGAAGGGTGAGCTTGAGCCAGGAATAGAGGCGTACTCGCCATGCACAGCCCCGCTCGCAACCGCCGCACCCATGTCTACTGATCCGAGACAGCGACATTGTAATCAGTCCGGCTTGAAAGGTACGGCAAACCCGGTAAACGCTGTGGTGCAGTTTCCGGCAAAGGAAGCCGGCAAAGATGATCAATAGGCATGAACGGGCATCTGCGATCATTGCCCAACCTTGTCGAGAAGATGGACATGGCTGACTCGTGATGCAGCTGAGACAGGGCCATGGCGGCTCCAACATTGTCCTCTCTACTTACCGGCATGGCGTCCCGTCCAGTACTGCGGTCACCTGCTCTTGTTGCTTCTGCTCCAGCGCAAGCTAGTTGCTCTTGCTTGGCACCAGAAGACGTCGACGACGAGTTCATGCCTAGTCCATGCACTCAGGGGTGCACGATTCTTGCAACTTCCCATGATGACAGCCCACGCACGCATGCCACGCATGCTGCTTCGTCTGCCGTGCGTCATGCTCTTGGGCCTACTTGGTTGTTGGCCGTTGATTGACATGTTTTGATGGATAACCCCCAGGCACCACGCCGAGTGACTAGTACTCGACGACCTTGATCTGTAATGTCGTCCCTGCTACAGACTACTTGAGAGCCCTGTTGCGGTGCTTAGGGTTGACAAGCATGCGGGCTAGTCAGTCTTCGGAAGCGACAACCTCTCGGGCATGCGGGCATCCACACCCAGCTCGCTCGGCGCCGACACTGCACTGCCCCCCGAAATCCGCATACGCTCTGTATCCACGGCCCGTCAACGGGCCGCTTGATCTAGGATACCCAATGGCTGCACATGCTACCTCCTGCTTCCGTTCCGACGGCCTTGCGCAAGCCTTGACACTGGCCATCACAGGGTGCTCTCCCAGATCCAAGAGTTATGCTCCACTGACATCCGAGGCGATGCGACACCAACGGGTCGGCAAGCAACAGCTAGTCAAAGTACGAGGGTCCTCTTTTTTGAATCCTTGAATTCTCATTCTCATGGCACCACGCAAGCCGCGGATGCGAAAGATGAAAGCAAGACGACAAGGGTAGCTGGGTCAATGTTGCCTGCCTTGCAGCTGTGGAGTGTTCAGAGTTTGGGTTGGACGGGATCGGCTCCACCAGCTCTGACTTGCTTCTGAACATTGGCCAGAGGTTGATGTCATTACTCTTGCAGATGTTTAGGAGACCACAACATGTTGGACGAAACCCTGGTGGGTGCCTTCCCCGCATGCTGGCACTTCGAGACATGAGATCAAGAGTTGCGTCACACATGACTCTGCTGGTATTTTTGCCGACGTTACAGACGAGTCAGCTGGCAGCTGGGGCTGGACGTCGCCGCACAGAGCGCAAGAGAGAGTCGGCAGCCAAGGGATGGACATGGAATGCATGGAAGTAGAGGTCGGGTGTCTCACCGCGCGCCACACGCTGCTCTGCCGGCATTCCGCGCTTCAGTGCGCGCGCCGAGGATGCCGACCCGCGCTCAAGTTGGTGGCGTCTGTTTGTGGCGTGGATCACAACAACTGGGGGTGGGGGCAGTGTTGTGCTTCTTCCAGAGTCAGCGAGGGCCTCGAAATGCAGCAGAGATGTTAGGATACAGATTCATAGTTCGTATAGCACAATAATAAGGGGTCTATGCACTGTCCGTGGTTGTGCACTAGCAAAGTAGTGTCCATGCCCCCATTAGTTCGTGTCGTGCCGGAACACGAAGAGGGCGGTTGTTGTTGCAAGCAGCTATGCGCTTAGAGGTTGCGGCGGCGGCGGCGGCCAGCAGCGGGGGTGCGGGTGCCAAAGACCTGGTGGGCGTTGCCGGTACCGCAGTTCTGGAGGAGGAGCGAGTTGCCGTCATTGACCGAGCCGTTGGTGAGCTCGAGGCAGAGACCCGAGTTGGTGATGGCGAGACGGTTGTCGTCGGTGTAGTACCACTGCTGCTGCTTGAGGCCCGGGTAGCAGTTCCAGAGGTGGACTGCCGAGCCGGGAGCGGGGTTCTCTCCCGCGTCTATGCAGAAGTCGGTGCCGGCGAGCTTGACGAGGTGGTCACCGCGCGAAATCTCCCACTTCTGGGCAGGAGTGCCGTTGCACTTCCAGTTCTGGATGGGGGTGCCATTGGCAAAGACGCCACCCGAGACGTCGACGCAGACCTCAAAGTTGTCTCCGGGGTTGATGGTCGAACCCTTGGCGGGGGGCACGGTACTGGTCGTGGTGGGAGGGACAGAGGTTGAGCTGGGAGGCACCGAAGTGGTGGGGGGCACAGAAGTGGTGGGGGTCACGGGCTTGCCGTCGGTAAAGACCTGGTTGTTGTTGTTGGTGCCACACTCCCAGATCTGGAGCTGACCGCCGTTGTCAATGGCACCGCCGGGGAGGTCGAGGCACATGCCCTTGCCAGTGAGGGCAATGCGGTTGTCGTCGGTAAAGTACCACTGCTGCTGGGGAGCACCGGGGTAGCACTGCCAGATCTTCATCTTGGTGCCGTTGGCAGGCTCGGTGCCGGCGTCGAGGCAGAAGTTGGTACCCTCGACCTGGAGCACATTGTCACCGCGCTTGAGCGCCCACTTCTGGGCAGCAGAGCCGTTGCAGTCGTAGCTAGAGACATCAGTGCCGTGTTGCAAAGGGAGTCAAGTGCCACTCACACTTGAACGGGGGTACCGTTGGCAAATACACCACCCTGGACGTCGACACAGACTTCGTCGTTACCACCTGGCCAAATGGCGCTAGCCTGGGCAATGGCGGCGAGGACGGCAAAGGAAGCGATAGTGGAAAGCATTCTGCGAGAGTGTAGTGGTTTACTATAAGAAGAGTCGAGGAAGAGAAACTGTAGCTGGATGAGGGGCAAGAATAGAGCAGGAGGCCTCTTCTTTATATGTCTGTCAGAGGGGTCAGTCCAGCTTTGTGAGCCAGCACAAACATCGCGTATGGAACCACAGCGGAGACCATGCAGGACGGGGGGTTTGCGCGCCGGCGCGTCACGGCAGCTGCCAACCTCCAACTCCACGGCCGTTGCTGCCGTGACCTTGACTGTCAGGAATCCCAAGGATTGTAATGTCCATGTGACCATCCGCATTCGTCGTCCGCTCTCTGTTGACACCGGGCTGCTGCTCGTCAACGTCAACAGGGAACAAGGGGTGGATTTCCATTTCCGATGGATAGGATACTTTGTTGGCTGCGGATTTCGTTCCTGCCGAGCCGAAGATGCCGTCGTTGCTGTTGCTCTCGTTGCTCGTCTTCTGCGGTCTCTCCTGGCTCTTCCTGCTCTCTGCCTGCTCGTTGCCTGTCCCTTAATAGAAGCCATGCTACTCCTCGTCTGGATGACAAGCAAGAACCAGGCAGCTTTCAGGAACATCGATAACGCCTCTGGTACAGTGCCTCGGGTATCACCTATTGTTGGCAGTAGTGGAGCACCGCCTTCTTTGGGCAACTCGTTCGTCGGCCACGCGGTACGACGCGGCATTGTCGTCGTATTCCGAACTCTCTTCTTGTCGGCTCGGTTGGAACCACACCGCCCACTGTCGACGCCAGCATGCGTCAATCAAGGGCCCATCAGCGTCGTCGTGTGCTGCGGTGCAAAGAGCCCGACACAGGGTCGTGCTTGCCCTCGGTATGACGGCCATGATGACAGACACGACGAGTTGCGGATGCCGAGTCGGCCACCACCACTGATACCAGGGTCGCTGGATCACTGGCGATACCCTCGATGATGCAACACTGGCGCTCGACGTTGCTGCATTATTCTAGTCGGCCCTACTCCGCGGACAATGGACACAGCCTCCATGATCGTCCGTTTCCTGATCAGCCATAAACCATACACATCAGATCTGCAACACGCTAGCTTTGTTCGGACATGAACGAGGCTGTTGCTGGGCCATAGTGTGGCGCTAACGTCGGATACGCGGGCAAAGCTCGTAGTGCGGGCAAAGTCAGGCAGCGATCACAGACAGGCATGCAGCGTTGCGCCGTCGCTAGAGCAGAACTTTCATCTGTGTCTTATTTTCTCTTGGCCCACTCTCTCAGTAGGCGTGACCTGTCACATTACTGGCTTGGAAGCAAGGACCCCTGTTCAGGTCCCCGTTGTGTATGTCTGCACTGATCCCGTGACATTCCGTCCACCCTATCGACGACCAGCTGGGCGGGGACGCGCAAAACCTCCACCAGAGTTGTTGACGCGCGGTCCAAACGCGTCAAACGCGCTGCGTATGCGGTCGGCGCTGTCCCCCTCCTCGTCGTCAGCGGCACCGCCGGCGCTGACGGGCGCAGACGCTGCTCCTCCTGCACCAGGCGCCGACGCCGTGATGCCCTGGGCACTCGAAGCGCGGACAACTGGGCGAGGGCGGCCGAATGCGCCAGCCGGAGCTGGCGCGCCAAACACTGGTGCTGTCGCTGGCATGTTGATGCCACGCGACGATGGGGCGGGAGTGGGGAGTGACTGACCGCGCGTTGGGGACTGGAATGCAGACGCATTGAAGCGGTTGGACGCGCCAGACGCGCCAGTCGTTCCTTTGGGGACAGCGTCACGGATCTGGCTCTCTGTCAGGTCCGACTTGTCCGAGGTCTCGAGCTTGGCCACGATATCAATCCCCGCCTTGTCCATCGCGTCCTGCTGGATTCCACGGACAGTTGTGGAATACACCATGCGGAAGCGCACAGGACTGCCGGACGGGCACCAGTAAACAAACACGACACGTCCCTTTGAAGGTGGGGGAGGCGACGCGGGAGCCGCAGGCGACGGTGCCTCTGGCGACTTGACTTCAGATGACGCTGTCTCGTCCGTCTCAATCTTGAGACCCTCCACCTCGGCCGCGGGCACTTCGGCACCCTCGGCACCTTCCTCCTCCTTTTCCTCAATCTTTGACTCCTCCTCGCCCATCCTAGGCGCGTTGCTAGCAGCCACGCTGCGGACACCGCCCTGCGTAGCCTGGAAAGTGTTGCGGGCCAGTGCAGGCGACGACGAAGCAGCGGGAGCAGCGGCCGGCTTGGGCGGAGGCGGTGTCGGGTACGAGTAGAACACGTAGCAGGGCGACTTTTCCGGAAGCTTTGACGCGACCTCGCCAGGCTTACACGTCTCCGACTTGAGCAGCTGAATCGCGGCGGTGTCAGACGCCGGAATTTCCTGTGCCGGTCAGCTCGATCGTTCATCGCTGCGTCACCACCTCCACATACCAGCGTAACGATCCAACCGTCGTCTGACCTGTCGGCCACCTTGGCAAGTGCGTCCGCAACGCCGTCTTGCCACTTGGTCTTGCCACCAAGACCGATCACAGCACGACGACGCGCAGCGCTGGTCTCGACGTCGAGAGCGACACGCTTGGCCTCTTCAGACTCGGCAGCCTTGACCTCGGCAAGAGCAACCTCGGACGCGGTGAGGGGCGGGGGCGAGAGCATGTGGTTGAGGTGGCTCTTGAGAGCGGCAGGGGTGAGGTCAGACTGGCCGTCAGCTCATGAACAGTTGAGAGAAAGGAAGGAGCGGCGCGGTATGCGCTGTTCCCTACCACACTCACCAACGAAGTCGCAAACCAGTCGTGCTTGAAGTTGTTTGCGCCCAACGACTTGAGGAGGCCCGCGCGCGAGCTCGCCTGAAGCATCTTGGCGCGCACCTGGAGAATCAGCTCTGGCACCTATGAGGCTCATGAAGACAGGGAGCGGCGCATCGATGGGGGCAGGACGGCTCGACTTCGTGGCTGTCCAGCGGTCTCCACCGACTATTCCGTCGCCCAGCAATGCACTCACGCCGGCGTCATCGGGCACAAAAGTAACCATCATCCACTCGTACGCGCCGCCGGCCTTCGAGTCGAGGCGGTACGCAAACGAGGCCGGAGTCTGCTGGCTAGGCAATGTCTTGGGGAGCAGCGCAATGTCATCCGTGTAGCTGCCCTCGGACTTGACGGTTGTGAGGTGCTTGTAGGATTCTGGCACAAGTTAGCTCGATGGATGTAGATGGAGATGGCTGAGAGGCATATGTGTGCTCGGCGTGTTGCCCACTCAGGCCGAGGATAGGACATGAGTCGAGCAGCAGATCCGCTGGCCGGGGGCTTATCCTACACGGACAAGGACCGGCGTCCTCGTGCGAGCTGGATGTAACGGAGGCACAAGCCGTGACGAGAATTAACTAGTCACACAGCGCCAGCTCGCAGGGCTGCTGCTGCTGCAAGCAAGACCCACACTTCATCGCTGCCGTCCGGAGGAAGGTGCACACAGACACAAACATCCTGCACAGCCGCCGCCAGCGCTGCTCAAGACGGAGCATCCCTCAAGAGCTGCCCACCCTCTAGGGTATCCCATCCTCTCTCCCAGCCTGTGCAATCCACATCACACGCCGCTCCGTACCATCTCGAGATCGCAAACTCACCTCCCTCAATGACGAACACGAGCGCACGCACTCCCTCGGCGTTCTGCGTGGCCTCTCCAAAAGCGGCGGTTAGGTCCTGCGGGACGCGGATGCCAGACGGAGCGGACATGTCTGCAAGAAAGAGACTGGGGGTAAGGGTAGAGAGAAAGAAGAGCAGAAAGGGAGGAAGAGGATGGAGAGTATGTGGACGGGTAATGTGTTGGACGTGGTGGACGATCGATGCCCCCGGTCAGGCACGGGGCTTGGGGTTGTGACGTCGTGGTGTGGCAGCGGGCTGGGTGGTGGGGAGCAAGTGTCTTGTGGTGATGGGCATGCATGCTGGCTCTTTGCAGCCTATGTGCTCGACAGTATCTGTCAAGGTTCTATTCAGTATGGTTTTAGCAGAACATCAAAAATATCCATGCAGATGATCATGAATACTGCCCAATTTCCAGCACCCTGCTGCCAACAACGTATTTGTGATCTTGAGCGCGTCTAATGCTGCGTGCATGCACATGGCAGCCTCTCTCTATCTATCTACGCCTTGACCTTCTTGGCCGCACCGCCAGTAGCCTCACCGCCAGCGCGCTTCACAGGCTTGCCTTCCGTTTTGCCCCCAGCAGCCATCTCGACGTCGACCCCGGCGCCGTTCGCCTCGGACGCCGCAGGCACTAGTCGAGGCGCGGACAAGACCGCCTTGTATGTGCGGCGTGCCTCTGTGAGGTCAGCATACATCAATGCAGGTAAAACTCACGGGAGCGGAGAAGAACCTCCTTGGGAGTGCGGGAGACGGCGTCCTTGGCAAAGTTGGCAGGAACGCCGAGAACCGTTGCGCTGGTTGTCAGTCATGATGACAGGAAAGGAAACTCACAGGTTGACGACGTCCAGCGGCCCGCGCATACCCTCCGTGCTACCACCAGGGCCTGATGAGAATATGATGTTCTGGCCACCAGTAACGCGAACAAGCTCGCGAGCGTTGGAGAGAAAGTTCTGGCGATACTTCCTCGCCATGTCGGCTGGCACTGATCGGGACGGGAATAAGCCGGCAGAGTAGAGGATCTCAAACTGCGAGGTCAGCCTTGCAGATGACGGACCAACTTACCACCACGCCATTGCGCTGTGCCTGCTTGATCTGCTTGCGATTGAGACGGAAGTGGTAAGGTCGCTCATGCAGGGGAACAGTGATAATGGAGATCTTGCCGTCAGTCCCAGCCTCTGTCAACAAGTGGGCTGCTCACCTGGTTCGGGCCAGGGTTGGACAGGTCCGTGCAAGCGGCCTGAAGAGCCTTGTCGCTTCCGACATAGACGCTCAAAAGATCATAGTCGCGCAGCAAGTTTGTGTTGCCAGCAGTCTATCGTCAGTCACTTCCGCCAGGAAGGTCACTCACAATAGGGTGCTGCTTTCCATCGTCTAGCTTGATGTGGTAACGTGTGACCTGAACCAGCGTCGGCTGAGAGGGCCCAGCTTCAGAGCTCTGCTGGGCATACCGAGGGTCAAGTGAGGGGTATGGCAACGAGCGTGCCTCTGGTGAGCCGAACGGGCAGGGGGTGACGGGCGATGCCTGGTCGGCAGTGACGGTGTACGCGGCAACAGTGTATCCCACTGGTCTGGTTAGCTAGGCTCAATAAATAACACAAGACTCTTGTACTCACAGTGTCCCGACAATGCAACCTGACGAGCTACCTCTGCGCGCTCGCTGCCTGAAAGACCTGCCCAGCAGTCTGCCGGAAGGACAGGAACAGCTTCGTCTGCCTGTGTAGCTTTTCCCTTTCCCTTTCCCTGCTGTTTCTTCTTCTTTCCAGCCAGACCCAAGTCTGGAGATGGGTATGGGATGTGTAGGTCGTAGTACATGCTGCCTGCGTGTGGGGTGATTGATGGGTAGCTGTTCTTGATCAAAACATGACCCAGATGGATAAAGTCTGACCCGTGCCTGGATCTGATAATGCCACGTGGTTTGTGCCTGGTTTGAAAAAATATCCACGTCAGAATCTGGGCAATTCAAAATACTCTCTTGAAGATTATGATCATCTCCATCCCCCCGTCTGTTTACTCATACCTCATCCCCCTCCTGCTCGCTGCTGAACCTCCTCTCACTCCTCATCTCTTACACACCTTGACCCCAGTCAGCACTTAGCAGCACCATGTCTGCTTCCACCTCCACCACCCCCGCTACCCCCGCCGTCAACGGCGACAAGGTCGGCGCCGAGAACATGACCAGCCGCGACTAGTAAGTTGCCGTCAGCCGATGCTCCGAGACAACCAGCGACTGACAACGACTCTAGCTACGCCGACTCTTACGCTCACTTTGGCATCCACGAGGAGATGCTCAAGGACCAGGTCCGCACCATCTCGTACCGCAACTCGATCATCCAGAACAAGCACCTCTTCAAGGACAAGGTCGTTCTTGACGTGAGTCATCAGCAGCGCCCACACTGCACGGGGGGTCCTCGCTTCTGAATGGAATTGCGATACTAACTAGCACAGGTCGGCTGTGGCACTGGTATTCTCTCCATGTTCGCTGCTAGCGCCGGCGCCAAGCAGGTCATTGGTATCGACATGTCCAACATCCTCGACCAGGCCCAGAAGATCATTGACGCCAACGGCTTCACTGACAGTGCGTAACTAAGCCATTTCGAGGTTCAGCTGCTGACATGACTCAGAGATCACCCTCCTCAAGGGCAAGCTCGAGGATGTCGAGCTCCCCGTCAAGCAGGTTGACATCATCATTTCGGAGGTACGTCTACTGGGCTGATTCTTTACGAGCTTCAGCTGACCCATACAGTGGATGGGCTACTTCCTCCTCTACGAGTCGATGCTTGACACCGTTCTCCTTGCCCGTGACAAGTACCTCGCCCCCGACGGTCTCCTCTTCCCCGACACCGCCACCATCTACCTTGCTGCCATTGAGGACCAGGACTACAAGGAGGAGAAGATCAACTGTGAGTAGTGCCGTTTGCAGCATGCGCTGGCGATCTAACCCACCTCAGTCTGGGACGATGTCTACGGCTTTGACTACTCGTGCATCAAGGACATTGCGCTCCGCGAGCCCCTTGTCGACTGCGTTGACCTGAAGTCGGTCGTCACCCAGCCCTGCGCCATCAGGCACATTGACATCAAGACTGTCACCAAGGAGGACCTTGCCTTCAAGGTTCCCTTCGAGCTCAAGGCTACCCGCAACGACTACGTCCACGCCTTCCTCGGATGGTTTGACATTTCATTCGAGGCATGCCACAAGCCCGTTCAGTTCTCGACTGGCCCCCACGCCAAGTACACCCACTGGAAGCAGACCGTCTTCTACACCCCCGAGACGTTGACCGTCTCAGTGAGTCTCCCAGCGTGTATGCCAGAGATGATCGCTAACAGTCTCAGGAAAACGACACCATCACCGGCACCCTGTCGTGTGCGCCCAACTCGCGCAACAACCGCGACTTGGACATTGAGATTGACTACGAGGTCAAGGGCCAGGAGCCCACCAAGGGCCAGATGGTCTACAAGATGTGAGTCTGTCCGCTAGCTGGCCGCCTTTAGACGCTGATGATTAACCACAGGTCGTAAACTGCTCTGCTGTTCTCCAACTCTTCCACACTCCCACCCATACAACTTGTCTTCATCATTTCATTCCCAACCCCCACCACCGCTCGCACTCGCCCATTACACAGGTACTGAAGTGGTGTCCTAGTAGAAGTGCATTGTACGATACCCTCATGCAACGCGTCCGCGGCGACTATACATGAAACCTCTACTGTTTGTGGCTCGTCCACCTCGTACACTGACTGAAGCGGACGAGATATTCTAACCGAGTCTATAGTCTGCCTTCTCTCTCTGGGCAGAAATCTTCGCCTCTCCCTATGCCTAAGCGCCAAGACGCTTGCGCTCCCCCCAAGCGTCGTCGACCTTGGTCAACTCGCCCTGCAGCAGCTTGACACCAGCCTTGCGTTCCTGGCGCGCCTGCTGCCATCCGGGCTGGATCTCGATGCCGTCCATATCCAGCAGTCCACGGAGGAGCAGCTCACTCAGCCTGGCGTGCTCGGCCTGGAGCTGGTCAAAGGGCGGAATATGCTTTGGCCTGTTGGTCGCATGGGGCGAGGTCTGGGAGACAAACGTCGCTATCGACGCCCTCAGCGGGTCGACACAGTTGTTGACGAGGTTGCGGATCCAGTCAGTGAGGACCTGCTCGGTATCCGTCTCGGGCTGCTTGTTCTTCTTCTTGACCACCTGCTGCGGCTGCGGCGCCGGTGCGGGCGCGGGCACGTCGCCGTCCTTGCCGATTAGCACTAGGTTGGAGCCGTCGACGATGCCGTACGCGGAAATCGTCAGTGAGGGGTCCTTGAGGACGGCGCCGCGGAAGACGAGCTTGAGCTGCTCGGGCTTGATGCCCGTCTGGTGCGACAGGGTTGCGATAAGGGTCGACAGCGGGGTCGACGAGGGGTGAGGGATGGGGATGTTGAACCTGGTTGTCAGCGGACGTGCTCTGCACCGAGCTGGGCAGCACTAGGACGGCGCCGGACTCGGCGCCGACGCTGTGCTCGTGGCCAATGCCCGGAATACTCACTTGTCACGGCCCCACTTGATATGGAGGATGATCTGGCCCGACTCCTGCTCGACCTGCGCGCGTCGAAAGGGGTTCATGAACGACATGGCGACACGTTCCAAATGCTGGTAAATAGAGCTGGAACGGGTCAGCACAAGTCCAGGGATCCGCTCCAATGCGGATCAGAGCTCATCGTACTAACCTGTCGAGTCGTTTAGTGTAAAGCGCGTGCCCGAGTTACTCTGTAAGCTCGGTGGAAAGGAGAGTAATGTTGAACACCTCTCTATCAATCGAAGTCCACTTGGCATCAGGAGCGGGGGCAGAATTAGCCAGCAACGCAGAGTTCACTAATCCACATGCTTCCATCCAACGACAACAACATGCAACAGCTCTACATGCACAGTCTAGACCAAGTCCGTACGCCTGCCCGAGTCCCCATGTACCTCGATCCACAGAACGGTACGCTGGACCGTGTCGCCCCGCGGTGCCGGGCGGGTACGCGTCGCGGCCAAAGCCCCCGTGGAGGTGCTCGGGCCATTCTGCGGCCGACAGTGTTGGTCGTCGCTGCAACTGTCACTGGTGCGCGAGTCGTCCGTGGCGCTGTTGCTGCAAGAGCTGGCTAGTTGACGGTGTCGCGATTTGGGTGAGACTTGCAGAAAGGACGTGTCAAACATGCGCCGACGCGAGGAGCGGCTCCAGCGCGGAGAGTGGACGCGGGCGTTGGCCGGAAAGTAGCTCCAGATCCATGGATTGGTGGGGTGGCCGCACGGCCAGTTGGGTTGGCACGTCCAGTTTGGTTGATACTCTGTGCAAAGAGGCTCTTCGGTGTAGCTGAATGTGTCTGGGGAGCAGGTGGGGCTGTGGGGTGAGGAAGGTGGCGAAGTCGGCGGGGAGGTGGTGTCGCTCATTGTGTCGTGGGTCTGGATATCAGTTCATGTGCAAGCTGATGCTGTAGGGAGAGGACTGGACAACATGGTGCGGAAGAGGACGTGGAAGGGTCAGGACGATCGCAGAGGATGGCGGCTGACTCACAACTGGGACGAGCTGAGGTGGTCACTGTTGGCCGGAGCGCAGCGTCTGCGGCGAGGATATTAGATAGGGTGTCGTGGCCGAGTCTTTGTAGGGGGTTTCTAGGTGGCGGGGTGAAGAGAGCAGACATGAAAGTGGATGAGAGCATTTGTGAAAGAGAAAAGAGTAGTACATCATCCGTGGCCTGTTTGGCGTTGATCAATGGGTCATGGCCACCGAACAGCCTCGGCCCAGCTCTAGTTGGACCACTGTCCACCACAGTCCATGGACACTGCTCACTCACTCTTATCAGTCTGCACGTAGCAAATGCGATATCTGCTGCTGTGCTGTGAAGTCATGACTATCATCGCTAGACGTAATCTATGTACATACCAAAGTGTCCAGCACACATCCCTCGACGGCCTCGACACAGCCAAGCCACACTACTCCTCGGTGGCCAAGACGCCATCCCTCCCCTCCCTCTCCCGGTACTCGTCAAGTCTTAGTACCTCCATCCTCTCTATTTCAGACAGCAGCTTTGTCCTCATCCACTGAACCCCTGTAGACCCACCCACAATTTTGGAAAGGACAAGTTCCATAGCCTGCCGCATCTCGTATTTCAGCGTGCGCACGACTGCCTCCCTCTCCTCACCAGCCCAAGGCGGTAGCTCGCCATCAATAACCAAGATGTGCTTTGCAAACCTCATATTCGGCAGAATGGGAAAGTAGGCCAGGTGGTTCACAATGTAGCGCAGCATCCACGACGTCGGCGGCGTCGACTCGTAGCTGCCTCCATTGCTAAAGTCGGACGCAGGAGACTCGAGCGGCATGTTGAGAGGTAGTTGATCTGCGTGAAGGACAAAAACCGCCTCTCGCACTGTATTTGCGTAGATGCCCTCGACAACCCACTTGCCCCTCGCGGCGAGGTCGTAGTCGCGCGGGTCATAGTTGATGTTCATGACAAACTTTGTCGTGCCGCCAGCGAGCGAGCGGAGGAAGGGCGGTGGGAAGAATGTAGTGTTCTGCGCATCGAAAAATAAAACAGACGTTCGCTGCTTACCAGGTGTCGTTGGAGGGACGACGCTTGCAGGATCCCGCTCATCGTCGCCGTGCGCAGCGGGTAGCGGAGACGCCACACGCCGATGTGGCAGCGACATCCTGCTCCAAGCCGACCTCTGCGCAGCGGCAAACGCCCGCGCCTCTCGGTCCGGCAGATCCCGCAGATGAGGGTGGAAGAACCGCACCATGTCCACCGCTGGGAGTCTCCTCGCAATCGCGTGAGCGCGGCGCGACGACGTGCCCTCGAGCGCGAGGTCGACTACACGCGCGTGGCGCAGCAGGCGCAGCAGCTCGGCATCGCCGTCCGTCACCCGCGCAGACAGGTCTTGAAGCCCCAGCTGCGGGGAGCAGTGCCAGACCATTAGACTCGGTAGCCGTCCCGAGGGGCAGCCGACGGCGAGGGCTTGTGGCGGCCTGCCGTGTATGGCGGCCACGGGGGCGAGGACTACATGCGCGGTGAGGAGGCTGTCGACGCGGTCCTTTATTGCCTTGCAGGTTGGGCGAAGGAGGACCAAAAACTCGTATGGCGCGTGTTCGATGATGCGATCAAAAATGTGTGGATAGGCAGTGTAATCAATGGCGACTGGTTTTGCCGCCATGGTGTCGCGGTTGGAAGGCGGGAGAGTTGCTCCTCCTCTCGTAGGTCAGAATGTCGAGGCGATCATCTCTTCCCAAGTGGGCGGTAATAGTGAATAGCTGACGAGAGACAACTGCCAATGTCAAACTTGGAGGGTGCACACGAGTGGGACACGCCGACGGGGGGAGGGACAAGTATTGGACGACATGACTGGCAACATAGGAACAACGTACAGGAAAACAGGCGGCGACCGCCGCCGCCACATGCCAAGGCAACATGCAATTAATAAAGATCTGACGTACGTCTGTCCCGTCGAGATCTGTCGTCGAGCAGTGCGCATGTGTCGTGTGCCAGGGCAGTCCCGGTGCTAGCGGAAGGCCCCTCAGGCTTGGTGAGAGATGCATCATGACTACGAGATACAAAGAGGGATGAATGACGCCGCGTAGACGGGGTTATGCTGAATGTGAGGTACTAGGCCGACCTACTGTTGCGGATGCAGGCGGATCTAAAATGGTCCCTTCGGATGAGAAGCTTAAGCAGACCAAGCCTGGGAGAGAGGCTACTTGATGGTCCAACCGCCGACGACCTCCATGGCCTTCTCGTCGCCTCGGGCAATGATCTCCCCCTCGGTGCCGCCAACGACCTGGCCCACCATCTCCCATGGATCCCGACCGCCGCCCCACTTGAGCAGGCCCTCCTTGAGCAGATGACCACTGTCGCGGCTCAAGGGGTCGTTGGCGAACAGCGACTCAAACACCTTGCCTGCAATTGCGCGGTCAAACAGGTACGAGTAGTACGTTGCGCCATAGCCAAACAAGTGGCCAAACTGGGTCTGCCATGCAGTTCCGTCAACCGGGGCAAAGACGCCTGCCGAGGTTTGCAGAGCGGCGTGCACAGCAGAGCTGTCGACAGCGTCTCCAGGGAGCAGCGAGTGGTAGCGCTGGTCGAGCATGGCCATGATGATCTGGCCGTGGGTCTCGAGTGCGGCAAACGACTGCTGAAGGGACAGGTGCGACTGGAGGAGCTGCACCGGCAAGGGCTCGCCAGTCTGGTAGTGCTCGGCAAAGAGGCCAAGGACTGAGGGAGAGGCCACAAAGTGCTCCATGAGGATGGACGGGAGCTCGACAAAGTCAGTGGCGCATCGCGTGCCAGAGACATTGTGGTACTCGGTGCGGCCTATCATGGCTGCAAAGTTAGTCACCGCCTACGTTCAGACTGTGTATCAGACAACTCACAGTGCATGGCGTGTCCCATCTCGTGGAACAGGGTCTCGACCTCGTGCCAGCCAAGCAGCGCCGGCCTGTCAGCCTCGACAACTCCAAAGTCGGTCGTGAGCACCACGATGGGCAGCTGGAACCGTCCTTCGCGGCCGTTCATCGTCTCGCCCTCGGTCTCAAGACCTGGCCCCCAGCGCGAGTCCCAACCCTGCGGCAATCCGTCGCCTGCGAGATCGTCGTCGTCCACTCGCCTGCTGCAGCGCACAGTGTAGTGCGCGGCGTTGGGTGGCTTGCCGTCTCGCGAGAATAGGTCAAAGTAGATGACGCCGATAGTGCCTTCGTTTTCGTCGACAACGTCCAGGCGGCGCACGCTTGGGTGCCAGACCTCTCCTGGTGCGACGGCAGCGGGGCGGAAAGAGATGCCATACAGCCGAGAGAAGAGACGCGAAAGACCACGGAGGACAGTGCCCGTGGAGAGGTAGGGGGCGAGAGGGGAGAGTGATGCGGGTGCAAGCGACGAGACGTAGCGTTCGGAAAAGTAGTCGCGGTCCCATGCGCTCAAGGGAGGCAGATGAGCAGTGCCGAGCTCCTCGGGGAATGCAATGCCAGTGATCGACTGCGCCTTGAGACGCTGGAGGGTGGCGACATCGGCGGCTGCCTGGGGTTTGTGGTGCTCGGCCAGCGAGGAGAGGAATTCCCAGACATTTTCGGGGTTCTTTGCCATCTTGTCCACCAGCGCAACCTCTGCCCAGTTCGACTTGCCGAGCACACCAGCAAGCTCGGCGCGCTGAGCAAGCAACTGCTCGAGCACCTCGACACGCTCTGGGTCGCTCTGGTTGTTGGCAATGTACGCCTGCTGGCGGAGCTCGGCGTCGCGCGCAAAGCGCACAATCATTTGCGCCTCCCAGCTGCCCGGCACAACGAGGGCCTTGCCGCGGCGCTGGGGCAGTGAACGAACAAAGTTGGCTCCCAAGCCGTCCTGCAGGCGGTCCGGCTGGTCAATCTCGATAAGGGGTTGCTGCGGAGGTCCACTTGACGCAGTGCTGAGAAAAGTCCTGCCCAACGACAGAATACTGTCACTCAGCTGGACGAACCGCGCACGCGGCCCCGCGGGCAGATCGATACCGCTCTTCTCAAAGTCGCGCAAAAACGTCAAGGCCACCTGCGTCTCGGCGTGACTGTGGGGCGGCTCGTGCTTCGCCTCTAGCGTCGCAACGAGAGCCTCGAACAGTCCTCGGTCGGTGTTAAGCCCGTTCATAAAGCTGCAGAGCCTCTCGTACGCGCGGTCGGCCTCGGCAACCCACCGGTCCTCGGGGTGGGTGTTGCGCACGAGCTCGCACATGTCGATAACACCACACAGCAAGTCACTGAGCCGGTCCAGGTTCTTGACCACCAGCCGCAGCTCCTTGCCAGACGGGTCGTCGCGCGCACGGCTGATCCGATCCACAATCGCCTGCGCATGCACGAGTGTCCGCTCAGTCAGCGCCTGCATGTTGCGCGGGTTCGTGAGTGGGCCCAAGGTGAAGAGACCAGTCGGCGAGGCCGAGGTCGGGATGTAGTTTGTATCGAAAAGGTGGCGCACGTCGCCGTCGTCGTCCTGCTTGCGTGTGGACACGGGCGGGATGGAAGGGAAGCGGTCGAGAGGGGCTGTCGCTGTTGCTAGGCGGTTCCGAGACGGGCCAGCGGCAACGGCCAAGGAGCGCCGCAAAAGTGGAGACGAGCGGGCGACACTGGCTACGGCGGCGGCCGCGCGCTGCCGCAGGTGTGGTGAGAGGGCACGCGCAGCGCTGAGAGTGCTGCGAGATGCCATTTTGGGGGTATGGGTTTTAAATGTGAAGAGAGAAAGAGAGTAGATAGCGGTCGGCTGACAACGGACCTTTTCGAGATTGATTCCTGGGTGAGTGGCGCAACCGGGCACGGCGGTGGCAGAGTGCTTTTTGCTAAGATTACAACCTGTTGTGGGATATGCATTGCGAGATATGACTAGTGCTGCTCTATGCTTTGACTGCCCCGCCCCCTCCACGCGGCTTGGCAGGACGCCGGTTACGACGCTCACCGCCAGCTCCGCCTCCTCCCTCACCACCACCTCCACCTTCGCTGTGAGAAATGCCTCCATCGCCGCCGCCGTTGGTCCGTTCACCTCCAGCTCCGCCACGGCCACTGCGAGTCGACTTGCCGCGGCCACCTCCTCTTCCCCGGCCAGCCCCGCCTCCGCCTCGGCTGCTTTCCCCACCTCCGGGAGAGCCTTCAACGCCGCTGCCAGTCGCAGCAGGTGGTTCACCACCATCACCATTTGCTCCTGCCGCACCACCACGGCTCGCTCTGCCTCCCTTTGCGCCACGGTTTGGCACCCTCTTCTGGCCTCTTCCGCGTCCCCTGCCTGCACCTCCACTCCCGGAAGCAGCCCCTTGCCCGTTCGGCTGAGAGCGCGACTGCTCCTCCGCCCACCAGCGCTGGAACTCTTCCTCGCGCGACTTTTCAGCAGCCGCGGCGCGTTCCTCAGCCTCCTCCGCCTGGATCTCGGCAAACGACTTGATAGTCTTACCGCGTGCGAGGCGGTTAGCGGCATCGCGCTCTTCCTGCTGGATTGCCAGAAGAGAGAACGACTGCGTGACGCTCGAACCTGACGCGGCAATAGGAGATGTGCTAGGCATAGGGGCGGGCGGTGGCGGGGACGAGTAGGTTGGAGTGGTCCACGCTGCGCCGGTTCCCGCGCGGCGGACTGAGCCGGAGGGCATAGCCTGTTTCATTGGGGTAATGAGGCCGGCGCGCTGAGATCCCGGGGCAGGAGATGCCTGTGATCCGGAGGCACGAGCGGAAGCCAGCGGCGAGGCCGACAAAGGCGACGATGACTGCTGTTGGGACTGCACAGCTGACAGCGACGTCTTGCGCTGATCAACCGTACGCCAAGGAGTGCCTCCGCTGGACAAGGGCGGCACGATCGACCTCGGTGTCGAGGGGCCCAGTACCGGCGACGAGCCAGGAACATTCCGTGCTCCAGGACGAGCTGGGGTCGACGGCGTGCTAGCGCGCGGAGTCTTGGTTGCCGCCGCTTCTGCCATGATGCTCCTCAAGTCCACCTTTTCGGACTCAACCGTCCTGGACTTCCAGACCAGCGTCTTGCTCGACCCCGGTCCCTGGCCTGCGGACAGGCTCAGCGGGGTCATAGGGCGCGTACGTGGTGTATCGCTGCCCCCCACGGCCTGGGTTGATGGAGAGTGGTCCTCGTCCATCGAGAACATTTCCTCAACGGCGTTGGCGGGCTGCAGCGGCTTCAAGTCTGGGGTGCTGAGAGGCGACATGCCTGACGCTCGCCGGTCATGGGGTTGCAGGAGCGGCGACCTCGGTTTCCATTTTGTCGGAACCCGCACCCGAGGTGTAGGAATGTCCTGGAGTGCGAGCCAATCGCGATGCTTTGCCATGACCTCATCGACAAGAAGGCCAGAGCGCGGGAGGACACTCTTATCGCTCTGCTTGCGCGCAATGACAGTTGACAGGTCACGCAAGACATCGTCCTCCATGTCGTCTAGGAGACCCGACTCGAGCATTGTCTCCAGACATGAACTGATGTAGTCGAACAGTGCGTTCTTGAGCGTCGTAGCCTGATAGAAAGATGCCTCGGTAGCAAGAGCCGCCGCATTGTAAGGGTTGCAGTGCTTGGCTATGACACGCGAGCACACGAGCACAAGCCTGTCCATGAGCAGCTCTGTCGCAGCGGCAAGCACCTCGAAGACAAAGTCAAGGAACTCGTCCAGAGTCTCCTGGTGGAGGTAGTCAAACAAGTCGTCCTCGACGCCCTCGTGGATAAACTTGAACACGAGCGCCATGGGGCGCCAGCGCAGATGATCCATGTCGACAACGACCTTTCCATCTTCGCGGCGGTTGAGCGTCCAGTCACGGTCGGCGAAGAATGCCTCGAAGAACGGGCACCGTGCGCGCAAAAGCACAGACTGGCACGCGACCTCGCGATCTGCGAGCACAATGACAATGTCGCAGGCCTTGGAGGGCGGTGTGCTAGTCTTGGTGAAGAAAGATGCCAGGTCGTTCGCCAGTGTCTTGGTCGAGATAGTCGACTTTGACTGGAGCGCAAGCACTGGCAAAAGCGGCGCAAGCTCGAGCACCTCGGCGAAATGCTTGATATCCGCCTTGACCTGTGTAAGCGGCAGGGCCAAGTCCTTGAACTTTGTCTGCAGGACGTACGCCACGCGCGAGTCCCAGACAGCCGCCATGTCATCCGAGTATACGTACTGCAACAGCAGCAGGGCGACAAGGGGGTGACACGCGTCCATGTTGACAGTGTAGGCGTCGCCTTCGCGGTGCACGGCAATCTTCTCTGCTGTTTCGGACCCGTTGAGCAGCTTTCTGAACACATCCGAACGAAGCGACAGAATCACGCTGTGTGCCGGAATCGAGATTTCGCCCACAACAACGCTCACGTCACTGCCAAGTAGGGACTCGGACCACGCAAACAGCGACTCGGCGTTGGTGGCCTGCCAGCGGCTCAGGATCTGACACAATGCTACAGCCACAAAAGTATCGTGAGCTGCCGAATCCACCGCACTCTCTTCGTCGTCGGGGTCGATCTGCTGTCCAAGCGCAGCAGCCTTGATCTGCCTGTCGAAGTCTTCGGCGTTCATCTGGCTCTCGAACCGCCGGATGTGCGGTTGCAAAAGGAACAGATCCTCCTCGAGAGTCTTGCCCTTCAGCGTAATGGCCGTAGGACGAGCGTCGATGCGGACCGCAGCAAACGCACCCGAGTCGTTTGCGGCGACCTTTATGATACGCTGCAAATACGGGATGCGCTTGTACTTTGCCGAGCCAGTCTTGCCACGCTGACGGACAAACACGTGGCCCGAGTGTGTGCAGATGATGATCGTGCCGTCACCGCCCAGAGCCATGTCCTTGACTGCAGTAAAGTTTTTGCGCAACGCCCACATGATCTGGGGCTTGACGGTTACGTGCCTGTCGCGAATGTCCTTTGTCGCCTCCTCGGAAGGATGCGGGAGCTGGAAGGTGCACACATCGCCTGCCTTGGACAGCGTCGCGAACATTTGGCCACGGCTCGTAACCTTGACAATGTTTGGGTCGAGGTTGACCTGCCCTGGGTTTTTAGGCGCCTTGAGCGAGCGCTGCGGGCCACCAAAGCTGATCTTGAAATGCGTGTCGTGGTGAAAACACAACACCTCGTGGTTGTCAAGAATACAGATCATGGCGTAGTCTGACAGCGCGACGTCAATCACAGTCTCCGAGATGGCAGTGACCTTCCTAGGGTTGACCTGGATGGGCGTGCCAGCCTTCTCGTACCCAAGATGCCCGAGGTTTGTGCCCCACGTCCACAGTGCGTCTGCCGTCCAGCACGCGCTGGACATGCGACCTGCTGCGACACCGCGCACAAACTCCTTCTTCAGCGGGCCGATAATCCTCTTTGGCGTAGTTTGGATGAGCTCGTCGCCTTCCTTGGCGAATGGATTTGGCCTATCCGGTGCGTCCATGGGGTATCCAAGCTGGGCGAAGCGGTTGTTTCCCCAGGCGAGAATGTAACCTCCAGACGTCAGGGCGAGCGAGTGGTCCTGACCCAGCGCGAGCGCAGTGACCTGGTGAGGGAAGTCGGGCAGGGGAGTGAGGCTGAGCTGCGAGTGGACGGCGCGACCGAGACGTCCCCCATTTCCAAAGCCGCAGAGACTCAAGTTTCCACGAGATTCGGTCGTGAGCACACCCGTGTGCAGTTTCGACATTTCGACATCCTGGACGCCAACATTGAAGAAGCGCTCGGCCGGGTCGGGCCGGTCGCTGGCCTGCTTCTGGGTGAGAAGATGCACGCGATCGGGGAACGCCTTGTCGGACGAGTCTCCGATACCGAGTGCATAGTTGCCTGCGACAGGGGTCAGTCACCACACGGGGAAAGATTGGGTGGCAAACTCACGGTTAACGCCCCAGGTGTAGAGGTCGGTGCCTTCTGAAGCGCCAGAGGGAGGGTTGGTCTGTCATTAGCCACATGCCTCGACGACCTGCACTCACCCCTTCCACTGTACCGTTGTACAGATCGAACGGTGTCAGGCCCTCTGAATCCTTGATCGAGATGTCCGTGTCGCTGCGAGCGAGGAGATCCCTCGCGGCGCGAATGTTGCCCGCATACAACGCGCGGTGCAGCGCCGTGTAGCCCGACTCATAGTCCTGCAGATTCACAGACAGATTCGGGTTGCGGAGAAGCACTGCGAAGAAGTTGTAGGCTTGCTGCGTGGGTGTTGCGGCTGCGATATGAAGGACGCTGGGCGGACTTGTCAGCGGTGGGGCGTCATAGGGTGGTGGCGCGGAGCTACTCACGTCCTGCCGAGAGCATCGCGCTCGTTTGGATCAGCCTTTGCTGGCGCCGCATGCACAAAGCCACCCTGCCACGAGCGGCCCCCGCTTGCGCTTCCCGGGTTGAGACTGCTGCCAGTGTTTCCGTTTGCGCCGTTGGCCCCGGATGCGCCGTTTAGCGCTGCGGCAGCGCCGGCGGCGGCGGTCCCATCGAGCTCGTGTCGGAACGCCTTGACGTTGCCGTGGTAGTAGTGCGCGTGGAGGTTGGGCATGCGATGGTGTGTGCGCTCAGACTGCGCGTCGTCTGGTTCGCGACAGAAGAGGTCGATGTGACGACCTGCTGCTGTTCGCGACGAGACGGCGGAATCTGAGGATTTAGCCTAGCTCGCGACGTTGTCGTCGACGGCTGGGCTAGATTGGATGCTGCCGGGGTGGTCGACAGGGGAGGGCGACGGTTACGAGTAGGGATGTATGCTAGACCGAGTACAGAAAGTATTCCACAGCGCGAGATGGATATGGAGTAGAATGAGAAGTGTAGGATGGGAGCAAACGTGTGGGGTAGTGTTGACAAGACCAAGTCGAGGAACGTGTGCACCAAGTGGAGGATGACCAGTTTCGCCTCCCAGCTCATTGGCCCAAAACCCGACAACGCCACCTCATGCATGCAAATACTGTTAAAGCTTGTCGAAGAGCATAGCATGCATGCGCATTGCTCATCGAGAAGCTAAACTGTCATGCTTGGTGATGCATGGCACTGGGAGCTATCTCCACTCGTACGGGATACAAAACAAGGTCTATCATCTACGCGTCGGCTCCGGTGGCGGCGGCAGCAGCAGCCTTGGCCTCAAACTGCTTCTTCATCTCAAAGTAGTTTGTGTGCAGGCCACACTCCGACTTGCCCTTGCCCTGCCATCGGCCGCTGCGCTCGCCGGCGTCTGAAGCTACAGAGTTCGGGTCCGGAACGGCAGTGGAGTGCCAGTCGCCAATGGAGCGGTAACCCTTGTCGAGCAATGAGTTGTATGGGACGCCCCTGCAAAGTCAGCGACGGCTCCTCAAGCCAATAGCAAAACGCACTCCTTGTCAATGTACTCCTTGACCTCCTTGAAGGACCAAGTGATAAGAGGGTTAATCTTGATCAAACCCCGCTCGTCAACCTCAATGACCTTGAGATCCGCGCGGTCCGCACCCTGGCTCCGCCTCCTGCCCGTGATAACGGCACGAACACCGAGCTCCTTGTACGCGCGCGCAGCAGGCTCGACCTTGACAAGGTAGTCGTAGCTCGCCTCGTCAGTCTCCCAGAGCTTGTCGCCGTACTTTGCACTAAACTCGTCCGCGGTCGACACACCAGGTGGCGCGTAGGTATGCAGAGGGGCGAGGTAGTTGTCCGACGCGACGGTGGCGAGCTGGACAGTCTCGGGAAAGTGGTGCAGGGTGTCGAGGAAGATCTAGCGTCAGCTGCTGGAATATGGCAGGCAACGCACCAAGGGAACGAGGTGGGTCTCTTCACGGTCAAGCGACAGCTTGGACACCATGTCGAGGGCGGCCAAGCCGGTTCTACTACGTCAGCATGGTTGGACAGTAGTATGGTGCCACATACAGGCCGAAAGCAGTGGTCTGGTAAAGACCATCAATGTTGTCGAGAGCCCAGGCGAGCACATCCTGCGGGGTCTTGCCGTCGAGCTGCTTGTTGAACTCGGCAATCTGCTCCGGGGTATACTGGGGGGTGAGGGTGTTGTCGGACATGGCGGGGGTTGGAGGTTGTAGCTGTGATTGGGTGTCTAAAGTAATGCTGAGAGTGTGATTATGACCTTGCTACTCGACTGTTAGTACCAGTCAGCTGTGAAAAGAGATTATGAATGCATGAGGAGATGAGTTGTCAGCAACAGTCCATGGTGGGTCGTCAAAGCACGCGATCGGTGGAGGTGCTCGTTCCAGATATCAGCTCATTCCAGACTTTTTGGTTCCGAGGCTGACCGACCAGTACCCCACCTGCTCCTCATCGGCGCCGCCGGTATCGCTGGGGGTACGTGGGGTAACTCATGCACGACCACTGCCCAGTGCCGATGTACGAGTGCAGCCTATGCTGGTCCAGTTGCAGCAAGGCATTCCCACTGCAACGTTCCTTCTGCCTCACTTGCCTCAAAGACTGCTGGTCACTGCCACAATGCTCGTCTCCGCTGCCATCTCCACTGCCATCTCCCGCCCCTCTCCAACCCCGCCAGCTCCTGCTCGTTCCCCGCATCGCAGTCCCTCATGCCAGCATGCGTACCACTGCGACAGCGTCTTGACCCTCCCTGCTCGCCACACCCCATCCGCTCCATCTCTGTCCCGCCCCAAACCACGCATATAAAGGTTGCTGCATGGGTACGCAGCAGCTCGCAAAGATAGCGCCCTATATGTCTACAGCCATCATCCTGCTCTTCAGGAATTAGATTAGAAGCTGATCGCTGCGCCGCGCTGCTTCTTGTCACCACCAAGCTCGAAGTGCTTGCAGCGCTTGAGCGAGATCTGCGACTTGGCCTTGCAGCTGGTGCACTCGAGGCGGAGGACGACCTTCTTGGTCTGGATTGGTCGAATAGAATGTGTGAGCGCGTCAGAGATTGGCGATGGCAGAAGAGTTCGACATGAGTGGATGACACAGGCAGTTCGAGAGAAAGCAGCGTCCGAGATAGCCAAGATAGACGGTCGGATCCGAAGATGGTCGAAGTATATGGTTAGCTAGGTCCACGCATTTGCCACTCGCAGCAGACGCACCGTCTTGGCCTTCTTGTGGAACACGGGCTTGGTCTGTCCACCGTAACCGCTCTGCTTGCCTGCACGCTCATCAGCCTCGACCTCCGCAGCGCACATGTCAACAAAACCCACGGTCGTAACGGCGCTTGCCCTGGGCGGCGAGCGAGTCCTTGCCCTTCTTGTACTGGGTCACCTTGTGAGGGGTGTGCTTCTTGCAGGTCTTGCCCTTGCAGTCTTGTCCGCTGTCAGCGCCCGCCCACGATCATTCAACGCTCGCCAGATACTCACAGGTACGGCGAGTCCTGGAAACGAGAGGAGTCGCGTCAGCACCACTGTCTCTGCCTCTCCGTCTCTCCAATCTTCCTCCCCCGCTCGCGCCCGCTCGTCCACAACCACTCGCCACCCGTCCGCGCAATTTCGTTCGACAGCAATACGCACTTGGGACTGCAAAGTCAGTGACCGCTCCAAATCCCGCATTTTCTCAGGCAAACTCACATGTTAACCCTGTAAGAAAGCACCGCCAGAAAGGGCGACGTGTCAGCACTTGTCCCCTTTGGTCTGCTCGTCGCTGCCTGCTCACATTTTGACGTCGTGGGTGCCGCTCTTGAGGGATAGAGTCCACTTTACGCGCGGACAATCCTCCTTTTCCAGTTTGGCAGAGGATTTCGAATTGATCCCGTCATATGTGGGAGGAGCGTTTAATGTACATGTAGATTTAGACCACGTGCCACCTAGTTACGTAACAGAATTGTTATTGATTGTTGGTGCTTCACCAGTACCTATGTAAATGTACAGTAGGCTTATGTCTTATGGGCTCACGAGCTTGATGGCGGCGATGGGCCACGGATCCACTGACCCTATGCCACATCTACAGGTATACATCAAATGGGTCACTAGTGGCTTGAAGAAGGTTGAATACGGTTGCAAAACTCCTTCACTTTACAGTCTCCTTTTAGTTCGGAGCGTACATAGGTGGTGGCGCGTTGCCAGCGTTGACCATAATAGTCTCGCGGGTGCTCTCAAGCGTCTCACGAGCACGCTCAAGGTCGTTTCCAGCCTGCTTGGTCTGGCTCATCAAGTCATGGACACGCGAGGCGGCAGTGTGGCAGATCTTCTGCAACTGCATAGCCTGGCGGTTGAGATCCATGGCGCTGGCCTGAATCTTCTTGTGGAACGAATAGTCGGTAAAGATGTTGTCGAAGAAGACGTCGGACATGAGGTTACCCTGTGCAACGTTCACACCACTCAAGCCTGGGAGCTGTGGCGAGAGCGAACGAGCCTGCTCGACTGACAATCGGGCCTGGTCGCTGAAACGCTGTGCGTTGGCGAGCTCGGAGCGCTCCATCATATCTGACATTGCACCTCCGCCCATCATATCCCATTGCGAGTAGCTCTCAGCCTTATCTCATCAGCAGCACGAACTGAAGGAGGAGGAAAGTACTCACAGATCGGCACGCACGAACGGCTGCTACCATGTACTGTGCGGCATTATCTATGAGCTTCTGCGCGCGCGCTTCCTTCGTGAGCTGAGTTTGGAGCTGCAGGTTAGCTTAAGCTGCAGCATTGGCGGCTCACCATGTCGTAGTTTGATACGCAGTTGTGGTAAGCCCTCTCGGCTTGGTCCTCTTCTGGGTAGGAAGGAGTGGGGCCTTCGAACACACGCTTGTAGAGGTCCTCCAGCTGCGCGCGAAGCTGAGCATGCTGCTCGACGAAGGGTTTCAAGTCGTCGGCGGCCTTGGTGAGCTCGTCACGCTGCTGCAAGAGCAGTTCGAGACGGTTGCGACATCCCTGCTCTTTGCCAAACGCCTCGACATATTCCTTTTCCTCCTTCTCGGCCATGGCTGACAGTGTCTCCTTGTGCCCGGTTGGGTTCTTAATTTTGACCCATAGCCGCTTGTGCGTTCGCGATTTGATGTTCTCCCAGTCCTTGAACTCTTTGCGACTTCAATTAGCACACGCACGTACAGACCCCGCTGGAGCCAACTCACGTAGCTTCCTCGTACTGCTTTAGCTTGGCAGTCTCAGCGCTGATTTCGTCCACTGTCCTGAGCAGCTGCTGCTTGACCTGCACCATAGTGGGCTTGGCATAGTCGAGTGCCTGTATAGACTGCAGGAGCTCGCGATGCTGGATGTCAGTGCAGCCGTGACTAGTTCACTTGACCTACAGCCGAAACGTTTGCCTCTACAGAGTTGTCCATGGTGGATGTGATGGACAGACGAACGAAAGCGGTGGCTGGCGATGAGAGTCGTAGCATTCCGTGCCAGTGTTGGGTGGCAACGCATTACGTCATCGTACATCTCAATGAATGTGTGATCCGCGTTCTGTCGATCCCTCCACTTTTGTCGTCTCCCAACCGGCCTTTGAGTTCACGTCGCACTTCCAAAGCAGGCGTCCTCTGCCTACGCGACACCCGCACGCCGTCTACCATACCCGCACTTCTCTCTACTAACAGGTTGCTCTTGTCCGAGGTTCCAGGTCACGTTCCGACGGCACTGTCCTCCTAGGAACGCGGCTTGCAGCAGAGGGCTGGCGCGAAGCTACAGCAAGCTAACGTAATCGGGTATCGGTTGCTCGTCCTTTAAAGAGCAAGCATCAAGTCACATTGGACAGATTGTACCCTCTTCCCATCAACATCACTGTCCCGCAACGGTCACCACAGAGATGGACGTATGGCGCGATATCGCCCTCGATGGGCTAAAGTACGCCCTGCGCAAGACCGTTCGTGGACTTGTTATTGGTGTGCCAATTCTGGCTGTTCTAATTCTGGTGGGCTACTACTTCCTGTTCCCTTACCGCGAGCGCAACGCCTCGTTCACCAACCTGCCAGGACCCGCTCCCCTGAGCGCCGTCTGGGGCAATGTCAAGGAGATTATTGAAAAGCCAGCAGCCGAGGTCAACTTTAGGTGGATTCGCGAGTTTGGCCAGACCTTCCGTGTCCGGGCTCTGCTGGGCAGCCAACGTGTGATCACGGTCGACCCTGCTGCGCTGGCGTTTATCGTCCAGCACTCGGACGACTTTGTCAAGCCCGTTCGTAACAGCCAAGCTCTAGCCGAGCTTCTTGGCGATGGTGTCCTCACTGCCGAAGGCGCTCATCACCGCCGCCAGAGGCGTGTGCTCAACCCTGCCTTCTCGCCTGCCTCGATCCGCGACATGGTATCGATCATGTGGGACAAGGCCGAAGAGATGCGTCTCAAGGTTACTAGCATTATTGAGGACGATGCTGTTGCCGAGCAGGAGGTACCTTCGCCTACGCCTCCTGCCCCCCAGGACATTGTCCCTGGTGCGCGCAAGATTGACATTGTCAAGTATCTCTCCAAGTACACCTTGGACGTCATTGGCACAGCTGGATTTGGGTACGAGTTCAACTCATTTGGCGACACTCCGGCCCCGCTCGCCGACTCGTTCAACGACATGATCCGCGAAGGCCAAAAGGTGACCTTGTGGAGGATTCTGCAGACCATCTTTCCCGTCCTGCGTGTGTTCCAGAACGAGCACAACCGCCGAGTAGCCCACAGCCGTAACATGTGCGTTAGCATTGGCCGTGAGATTGTGGAGCGCCAAAAGAGTGCCATTGAAGCCGAGAAGAGTATCGGGTACGAAAAGAGCAAGTCGGGGGGCAAGGACCTCTTGTCGCTTCTCATGCGGGCAAACGTGTCACCCGACCTTCGTCCCGACCAGCGTTTGAGCGACGACGAAGTTCTCGCGCAGATTACCACTTTCATGCTGGCCGGCAGTGAAACAACGTCCACTTCGGCTTCTTGGGGTCTGTTGCGCCTCGTCGAGAATCAACATGTTCAAGACAAACTTCGAGCAGAGGTCTGCTCGGTGGCCAGCGACCGTCCCGGACTGTGAGTGTACACCTGCTTGCTCGCTGACGTCCAGTGACGAACTCAATGCCCTTCCTTACCTCGATAAGGTCGTCCACGAGATTCTCCGCTACGACGGTGTCGTTCCTGCCACGGAGCGCACCTACATCGCAAAGAAGACGGTCATGCTTCCCCTGACCAACCCCGTCATGGGCCGGGACGGCAAGATGATGGACAGCGTGCCAGTCAAGACGGGCACCGACTTCCAGATCCGTGTGTATCCCCCTCACGGCGGCTGAAACTGACTCTCCAGCCATCATCTGCGTGAACCGCATGAAGGAGTTCTGGGGCGACGACGCCGAGTCCTTCAACCCAGACCGATTCGACGTCGACGGCATCCCCAAGGCCCATCTTCCCGGCGTGTACGGAAACATCCTCACGTTCATGGGCGGTGCTCGCAACTGCATTGGCTACCGCTTCGCTGTCGCCGAGCTCAAGGTCGTGCTGTTTGTAAGTGTCTCTGCCTCCTTGCAACGGACGCTGACAAGCAGATGCTGCTCCGCTCGTTCAAGTTTGAGGAGCTCCCCAGCAAGCCCGTCATTGCCGACACGGCCATTATCATTATGCGCCCTCGCGTCGTGGGCGAGCTCAATGGCGCGCAGCAGCTTCCCATGCTCGTCAGTCTTGTCGATTAGTTTTCTAGGACAGTGTCTGTTCTTTGAGGCGTTTAAAATGGAAGTTTGTAATGTATGTTGTGCTGAGCAGCGTATCATCACCGAGTACAAACTAATTATCACCCAGCTAGAGTACAAAGGCTCTGTACAGAGAATCTGCGAGGCTACCAGACCTCACCACGTCTCCAGGAACCACTGGAACATGGCATCAAGCGTCTCCTCCTTGGTGCGGTACTTGACGCCAAGGACGCGCTGCGCCTTTGAGCCGTCATAGGCGATAGCCGTTGCAGCGAGCTCGGCCTGGTACTTGGGATCGTCGTTGCCTTGGCTGATAGACTTGTTGCCGGTGGCGCGAGCAGCGGCCTAGATGTCAGCCGCGGCAACCAAGGGGCCACTTACGAGCGCAACGTCGTTCCCCCAAAGAGACTCGGCGACGACGAGGAACCGCTCCCCCGCGACCGCGGGGGCTTTGAGGGCCAGCACGCACGAGTCGGCGACCTCGAGGACGTCGACGATGGGCCAGAGCTTGGTGCTGAGCTGCTCGTCCGAGATGCCGGGCTTCAGGTACTCTTTCATCCAGTTGAGGACTGGGTGCGTCGCGACGTCAGAGGCTACTTGGGTGGGTCTGCCGAGGACCATGGAGGGGAGGATTGCTACGCCGTCGTAGCTCCGCTTCGTCTCCAGGTGGGTCCAGAACGCGCGCTCCGAGAGCATCTTGCTGGCTGGGTCTGTCAGCGGCGTATTGCGAGCGGCACGTACCGTCATACTTCTCCTGGCCGGTTGCCTCGGCGCCGAGGGTGTTCACCGTGTCGAGGTCGCGGTCATTCCAGTCCGCCTCGGTGAACGTGAGCGGGCCGTCGTAGGTGGCAGGATCACCGCCGGCGGTGCAGACAGAGCTGATGTGAATTACGCGCTTGGCCTCGCTAAAGTTGTCGAGCGCCTCGAGAAGGCGCATGATGCCGGCAACTGCGGGTCCAGTGATCAGCGCTGGGTCGCCCTTGAGGGCCAGATCGACGGGCGACGCAGCGTTGACGACCGCATCGATACCGACGACGGCAGCGTCAAAGGCACCGGGGGCGGTAATGTCCTTGACAATGACAGTCTCAACCTTGCCGTCAAAGTTCTTGCTGAGATACTCTGCCTTGGCGGCTGTGCGGGCTGTGAGCCGGACGGCGAAACCGGCGTCGAGGATTTGGCGGGCAATCTGGGCGCCGATAAAGCCTGTGGCGCCAGTGACGAGAACGAGACCAGAGTGGACAGCGGGCATTGTGGGTGTATGGAGCTGGATTAGGTAGGTTATGAATGCAGTGGTGAGGGGAGTTTGGAAGGTTGCTGGGGCTCAATCTCCAGGCTCGGGTAGTTGTTATATGTTATATGCCTTTCCAGAGATGGTCAGTCTGGTGGTGAATGCGTGACGTGGTTCGGTGTGAGGCTTGCTGCATGTCAGCAATCTGTCTGCTACGGGCGTCTTGTGTCAGCACCAGGCTGCAGTGCGAAGAAACCACGAAAGGAGGAGGCGTAGTCAGCGTGAAAAGTCTGTTGTCAGTCCAGATCTGCTTCTGAGAGCTTCTGTGAGTCCGCATTGTGGGCAAACGCCACATGACCAAGCGGGCGGTCCACCGTCACCAGCTGCTGGCGGTAGGAAGGACGACTTGATGTGAAGGAGAGGCCCTGCCCAGCAGTAGGAAAGGACTGTCTGAGCGGCGGGAAAGTCATTTCCGTCATGGTCGTCGTGGCCGTTGTCCTCTGCGTTGTCTCCACTTTGGTGTTTGATGCCCGGGCTTGCTTGATCATCCAGTCCTCAGATCCGATCCGGGAATTCACCACAAGCAGGGGGATGCACCCAAATCGTATTGATGTAGCTATTGTTGTGAGATAAGCTGGCTGTGTATGCGAAAAAGAATCCCAGTGACGAAGACCGAGAAAGGAACACGATGACCTTGGCTCGGTCGAGCTCCGCTCCAGTTCGTCTGTGGCGGCAACACCGTGGCTGGGCAGCATGGTGGCTGGTGGCGGCCGTGACGTATGGCAGTGGAGGCGCCAGTTCGCATGGTACGCCATGTTCATCAGACACACCTCACAGTGCATCTCCTTCTCGTCTGCACGTTCTCTCACACATGCCCACAACAACATGCCCTAGCCCCTGCCAATTTTCGAACCGCGTCAGCAACTCTTTAGAGCAAACTTCTCATCCCCTTGCCTCAACTAAAAAGCCTTGTAGCCACTCTGGAGTGGCCGTCGTGTGCATCTCAAAACTCATTCTGTGGGATTTGGTTATGTTGGAGTGGCCACTGTATGTATCTGAAACTCATTGTGTGGGGTTTGGTTACATTGGCGTCGCCACTGTGTGTATCTCAAAACTCACATGTGTGGGGGTTAGTTATGTTGACTGGCCGTTGTGTGTATCTCAAGACTGTCCAGTGGGAAATTGGGTGTGAAAACTCCGCCGAACAATGGATCTCTTCGCTTTCGACTTGACAGCTCTCTTCTCAACTTTGCCCTCTTCTCGCCTAATCGCCGTTGTCGCATGCACAGAAGAGTACCTCCTTGCAGTCATGGACCACCTCCACTCATCGCAAGAATGACGTGGCAGCTGCGACGCGTGGCAGATCCCGGACTCCCTGAGTACCTCCACGTCTCACCGTAGATTCCAGAGATTTCAAGAGCAACCCCTCGCTACGTGGCTGTTGTTGTTCATTTCCTTCTTTCATCTCTCTCGCAAACCACACACGCAGAGCACACTGCTCAAACAGTCATGAGGCTGCAACGCTGTCTCTTTATACTGCTCGCTCTGGTACTCCCAGCAGTCCAGGCAGCACTCCTTGCCATCGACTATGGAGCTGAATTCACAAAACTCTCCCTCGTAAAGCCCGGAATCCCCTTTGACGTCCTGCTCGACCGGGATAGCAGGCGCAAGATCAGCAGCGTAGTCGGCTGGAAGCGCAAGGATCGCGTCTTTGGCGCAGAGGGGAAAATGTCGTCAACCCGGTTCCCCAACACCCACTACCCCTATGTCAAGCCTCTTCTCGCCACCACCGAAGTCCAGACCCCGGCAATCTACCCCAACCCGCCCATCGTCAACGAGCACGGCCAGTTGATCTTTGCCCACCCCGACATTCCCGAGTTTATTGTCCCCAAGCCCCTTCTTGAGGAACAGGCTTGGACCCCCACAGCGCTCCTCGCGCACCAGATCGCCTACTTCCGTGCTCTCGCCGAGGAGGCAGCCGATGGGGAGACGATCACCCAGGCCGTCGTCACCGTTCCCGCTCTGTGGACCCAGCAGCAGCGCCGCGCTTACCGCGATGCGCTCGAGCTGCAGGGCATGTCCTGCCTCGCTATGATTGGTGAGGGCACTGGTGTCGCTCTCAATTACGCGATGACCCGCACCTTCCCCGACTACGACCCCGAGACTGGCCTCGGCAACAAGCAGTACGAGGTTGTCTACGACTCGGGCGCGTTTGCCACCTCGGCTACCGTCTTTGCGCTCTACCAGACCTCGTACCGTCCTTCGCCCAAGTCCAAGACGCTCATCAACACGACCCACATTGACGTCATGGCTGTTGGCAACGAGGACGTCGGTGGTGTCCATCTCGACCTTGCCGTCCGTGACATGCTCGTGGCCGACTTTATCAAGCAGTCTGGCAAGAAGGATGTCGTCAACGACCCCCGTGCCATGGCCAAGCTCCTGAAGGAGGCTGTTCGTGTCAAGCAGATTCTGAGCGCCAACCAGATGACCCTCGTCAACATTGAGTCTCTCTACAACGACATCGACTTCCGCACCCAGATGACGCGTATCGCCCTCGAGGAGAAGTTTGTCGACAGCGTCGATCGTTTCACTGCCCCTGTCACTCAGGCTCTCGAGGCTGCTAACCTCACCCTGGAGGACGTAGAGTCGGTCATTCTCTTCGGAGGCAACAGCCGCGTTCCCTTTGTCCAGTCGGCCGTCCGGGCAGCCCTCGGCGACAACGAGGACAAGATTGCCCAGGGCGTCAACACTGATGAGGCTTCGGTCCTCGGTGCTGCCTTCTACGGTGCAGGTCTTAGCCGCCAGTTCAAGATGAAGCAGATCGAGGTCCAGGAGCGCGCTTCGTACGACTTTTCCCTCGGCGACGAGGTCATCTTCCCTGCCGGCTCGCCGCTTGGCGAGAAGAAGTCGCTCCTCCTCAAGCCCGAGGTCGGCGAGGAAGGCCTCGAGATTACCCAGAACGGCAACCCCGTCCTGTCTGTCGTCCTCCCCGAGCTTGCTCAGGTCCTTAGCAACTTCACGGCTCCTTCGCCTGTCCTCAACCTTACTGTTCGTCTTGACACCAAGGGCATCTTCTCGGTCGCCAACGCCGCCATTGTCTCGAACGACACTGTCAAGGATGACGGAGGTGTCGCGAATGCCTTGAAGGGCCTGTTTGGCAAGAAGAAGGAGGACACCGAGGGTGACGAAGCCACCGAGGGCGACAACACCACCGAGACCAAGCCTGCCACCAAGGCGCCGCGCGCTCCCGTTGTCTTCCGCGAGAAGGCTCTCGGCTCCAAGCCTCTGACCCGCGAGGAGAAGCGCGAGACCCACTCGCGCCTCCGTTCCGTTGCCACCTTTGAGGCTGCCATGCGCGCCCGCGAGGAAGCGCGCAACATGCTCGAGGGCTACTTGTACCGCCTGCAGAACCTGCTCTCGACTGACGCTGATAACCGTGCCGTCCACGACTTTACGACGGCCGAGGAGCGCAAGAACATCCAGTCGCTTGTTGAGCAGACTTTCGAGTGGCTTCACGAGCACGCCGATGACGCCGACGTCGAGACGCTTCTCGGTAAACGCATCGCCATCGAGACTCTCGAGCACCCCGTTACTGTCCGCTTCACCGAGTGGCGCACGCGCGGCAAGTCGGTCGAGGACTTCCAGAAGGCCATGTGGGCCGGTCGCTCGTTCCTGGTCGACGCTGCCAAGAACGTCACCGAGGCCAAGGCCGCCGCCGAGGCTGCCCCCGCCGACAAGCCCGTTGCGCCGCCCAAGTACACGGACGAGGAGCTCGCCGCCATCAAGGACCTGCTCAAGGACAATGAGGACTGGGTTGACCCCCTCATGTCTGAGCAGGCCAAGATTGAAAAGGACAAGACCAAGGACCCCTTGATCTTCAGCAAGGACCTGGACGAGCGCGGCAAAAAGGTCCAGGCGGCTGTGCACAAGCTTCTCAAGAAGAAGGCACCGCGCGCTCCCCGCCCTCCCAAGCCTTCGACTACTGCGTCGGCGGTCGCTGAGGAGGAGACTGGTTCCGCGGAGCCCGCGGAGGAGAAGGAGGAGGAGGTTAAGCAGGAGGAGATCAAGGAGGAGGAGGTCAAGGAGGAGGGCAGCGTGCCCAAGCACGAGGAGCTTTAGAATTGTGTAGCAGATTTCAACCCAGTACAGCAGCATGGCATTATTGCATTATTTTGCATTCTTCTGAGCACGATGGCTCTACTCGGTGGGCCACTGCCGCGGACACTACTTGGTGGGTCACTGCCGCGGACACTACTGAACTGCGTGTGGTGTGTCTCAGGCGGCAATGGTCGCGGATTCCCCGTTTGCGTAGAGCTGCGTCGCGCTTGGAGTCATGGATACCTGCGATATGGATACCTGCAAGATGGCAAAAAGTCTCAAGATGACAGACACAAGAATTATCGCTGCTGGCTCATTGACTGGGAAGGAATGTCAGTTCCGCCGTGATCTTCAAAGTGCGGGGACGTCCTTACCTGGGTGAAGGAAACACTGCTTCCGCTAAACAAGTGGTCGTCCTGCGTCGGCTCCGTCTTGCGCTTGGTGTGGTAGCCGTGATGCACTGGTGGCTTGAGGTAGCTCTCGAAACCCTGGGTGTGGTTAGCTTCTGCCAGGCTCGGCTTCGGAGGCTTCAGGGAGGCGATGAACGGTTGCGAAGGACGCGGAGCCTTCTCGGCGGCTTTGGCTTCAAGCTGTACCGCATGCACTGCAAGGTGTGCTCGCCTGCCGCTGCAGTAGCTGGAGAGTCCGAGGCCGACAGCTACGTCCGCGATATCTCCACAAGTCCGGTGTGTGCCACGGCCACGCCGCCACAATCGGCGGATGGCCGGCTCCGGCCCAATTTTTGGCCCGTGGGCATTCTCTTCGCCGTCGCCACCAGCGACGACGGCCTCACTGCATGCACAGCCCGGAGCAACTCACCTTTATAATGTTTCCGCCGCTGGCAGCCGTGTCCTCGAGGTAGGATGCTTCGTTTGCCCAGATGGTTGCCTCGACGTTTGCCTGTGACGTGTCAGCACTGTTGGGTGGGTGGCGAGTCACGAAAAAGGGACACGGAGGTCTCTTTCTGGTAGCGACGGCTGGATCGGCGCAGTGTTTGGACAGCGACACCTACCAAGCTGACGTCCAATGCACGCTTCCTCCTCTGCGCTGCCTCTATCTCTGCGAGTGCTGCTGCCTGAGCCTGCTTTGCGTCTGCTGGTGGGCCTTGGGTGCTCATGGTGGACGTGGATGGTGGATGGAGAGAAGTCGCGTGCGATCGGGATCCCGGGCCGGAGATTATACTGCGGTGGGTTGGAGCCAGGCACAGCCGATGCCGGACACTTTGGGGTTGCTCAAAGATCTTATCACCGCCCAGCTGCTTTTACTCTTGTCCTATTGCTCATCAGCTACTGTCGGCTTGTTACTCTCACTCTTACTGAAAAAAAAACATCCTCCCGCAATGACTGCCTCTCTCCCTCCTTTCCTCGACAAGCCCGAGCAGCTCAAGGAGCTCTTTGACAGCGTCGACACGTTCCTCTTCGACTGCGACGGTGTCATCTACCACGGCCCCGAAGTTGTCCCCGGGGTCAAGACCGTCCTTCAGATGATCCGTGACGCTGGTGAGTAGGACACGAGGAACTTGGTCAGCTGGGTAGCGAGCTCACGCGAGCGCAGGCAAGAAGATTATCTTTGTCACCAACAACGCCACCAAGTCGCGCAAGATCCTCAAGGGGACCTTTGACAAGCTCGGCATTGAGGCTCACGAGGTGCGTAACTGATTCATGGGTGACACGGGGTGCTTTATGTTGCCGCGCACCTGGTATCAAGCTGCAAAGTTGTCAAGCTGGTGGAGCACGTCGCCGCTACGCCCTGTCCCATTGCATTGGCTAACTCCTCAGTCGGAGCTCTTCGGCTCGGCTTACGCCTCGGCCGTCTACATGAAGAAGGTCCTCAACTTCCCCGAGGATAAGCGTGTTTACGTTCTCGGCGAGAAGGGTCTCGAGGACGAGCTCGACGCCGTGGGCATCAAGCACTGTGGTGGCACGGTTAGTAACCTGGTGGCGCAACTCAAATCGGACGCCGGCTGACTCTACAGGACCCCGAGGACCGCAAGTTCATCCCCAGCATGGACTGGAGCCACTTCACTGCCGACCCTACTATTGGTGCTGTCCTGTGTGGCTTTGACTCGGGCATCAGTGAGTGTCTCGGAGGGTTGCTCATTTCCTCCTCCTTCTTGATCATGAATACATTCTAACCTGCTCAGACTACCTCAAGCTCGGCAAGGCGTTCACCTACCTGCGCGACGACCCCAACTGCCACTTCCTGCTCACCAACCAGGATCGTGTCTTCCCCACCCACGGCACATTCTACCCCGGTAAGTCCACTTTCCTCACTCTTGTTATCCTCCCCCTCGCTGTACCTCCTGCTGGCCCTCCTGCTGGGCCTCTACTCCCTCCCCGTTGTCATGTGCTGATTCCGCAGGCTCTGGCTCGCTTTCGGCGCCTCTCGTATTCGCGCTTCACGGAAAGCGCGAGCCCACGGTTATCGGCAAGCCCAACGCCCCCATGATGGACGCCATCATCGCCGAGCACCATTTCGACCCCAAACGCGCGCTCATGGTGGGCGACAACTTGGCAACAGACATCGCGTTTGCGAACAACAACGGTGTGCGCTCTCTCCTCGTGCTGGGCGGTGTGACGGCCAAGGAGCAGGTGTACGGCGACCACCCTAGCGATGTGGTGCCCAAGTTTGTGATGAACAGCTTGGGAGACCTTGCTGTGCTTGCCAAGAAATAGAGACGATGAGGAGATGTAGATATTAGAGACCTCTGCAGAGGCTTGTCATATGTGGCTCTGCACCTATGCATACTACTGCAAACCGCCGTGCAGAGCAGCCGTAGAGTGATCTATCTAGAGCACGTGCAGATGTTGTCGAGTCATTGAATGGTCGCCGCACCACGGTCTCTCACTTCAGCACTTGTGTCCAGGCCTTGCACTGTTATGCTTGCCTGTGACAACTAGCTAACGTACTGGGGAGCACCTGAACTGTATACAGTACATGCATCGCGCTGCTACTGACGCCTGCTCGACTAATCACACCCGACTACACCCTCGCCGATCACGCCGATCCTCCTACGCGCCACCTGGCACCTACTCAAAGTCGTCGACCATACCCATCATGCTGTAGTTCTTGTACACACTCATGACTTTTGCGATAAAGGCCTCGATGTGAAAGATCTTCTTGCTTCCCTGCCTCATACGAAGCTCGTAGTGTGCTGCCCAGTGCACGATCTGGGGCTTGAGCACATCGTCGACACTGTCCACCATGCGCTCGGCGACCGTCTGTCCGTCAGCTTAGCCCAGTCACCCGCAGGCCCACCTTGAGAACTACCGCTGGTGGAATACAGTGGCTCAACAGCTCGTAAATCTTTCCACGAATCTCGAGCAAGCGCTGCGGGCTCTGCTCCTGCAGGATGCTGGCAGCGACCTTGGCGCAGTAGACCTCCCAGTCGGGACGGGCCACGTCGATGCTGCCGTTCATGTCCGGGTTCTGCATCTTCATGGCCTCGAACACGAGCAGCGCCTTGCGGAGGTTTCCGTCTGCTGCGGCGATGATTGACTCGGCGGCCTCGGTGGGCAGGTGGAAGCGCTCCTTCTTCGCGACGTGGGTCAGGACGCTGGTCATTTCCTCGTCGGTTGGTGCGGCGACGCGGACGAGCAGGCAACGACTGCGAATGGGCGCAATAATCTTGCTTGTGCTGGAGGCACACATGATGAGACGCATGTTGGTCATGTACTTTTCCATTGTACGACGGAGGGCGGCTTGCGCGTCGCGCGTGAGCGAGTCAGCCTCGTTGATGATAACCACTGCCCGTCAGCACAGGCTTGCAGTGCATGACTCACCCTTGAACTTCTGCTTGGCGTTAAGATCCACCTGCTGCGTCTGCGCAATCTCCTTCAAAATATCCTGGATGACAACACGGTCGTACATTCCGACGTCCGAGGGCGTGAGCTCGATGTGATAGTTGGACTGGACGACGTTGACATCGAGCTTGCGGTTGGAAGGGGTCACAAACACGCGCTGGTCGATACGGAGCTGCGGCGTCAGTAATCTGCTCCGGTTGGCGGCATACCTTCTCGACTCCAGGTCCATACAGCTCACGCAGGGTTGCCATGATGCGGGTCTACGTCGTCAGCATGCCGAGCATGTCATTGAGTATACCTTCTTTCCAGCACCTGAGGGTCCATAGAAGAGGATATGCGGAAAGTCGCCCGAGGCAGCCTGCCGAGTTAGTTCTGTCAAGGGGCGCAAGAGCTCACGAGTGATCGCAGACGGTCTGACAGCTCCGAGTGGTAGTGGAGGTCATCCAGCGAGCGTGGGCGATACTGCAAGTTTCAGCTGTGTGTTTTTAAAAACTCTGATGCATGGACTTACCTTGTCGACCCAGAGGGACATGGTGAGAAGGGTTATGGAGCTGAAAGTTGCGAGGTGAGTCAACCGGCAGCAACGCGGTGATGATGAGCTGAAAGGACGAGGCGGTGTTTGGCTGCAGGCGATTCAATGCTCTTATTCGATCCTGAGGAGCAGTATGAGCAAGGTAGAGTTGCTGTTGGGGTGGAATAAACGAACAGAAAGAGGTCAAAGAACAACAGTCAACAGTCTCGCTCATGATCTCGACGCGTCCTACTTTGACCACGCGCCGTGCCTGGGATTCCATGTTGAAGCCAGCACCCGTGCTGTCCCTCTCCCACCTCCACGATCCTCACTTGTCCATCCGCACATTTACTCTTATCTTTCCTGCTTCTCTACCTCTACCTCGTCCCCGTCGCAGACATTCTCGCGCGCAGTGCCATGCTTGCATAGACGGCATCCGGATCCCATCCCCACATTCCCTCAACCCCTACCCCAATCCACCTCCACCCTCCTGTGATGTCGCCGAGATCAGCCAACTCGGACGACTTGTCATCGCCAAACTCGCGCGTCCTGTCTCCGTCTTCAAGCGATGGCCGATCACCCGAGCAGACCCTGCGGGCTCTCGAGCTAGAGCTAGGCCCCACCAGTGCCGCCGAGCCACTTGGCGCACGGGGTAGGTCCAACTCATTGACCAGCATGGGCGGGTTTGAGTTTGAGCACGCGCTGCTGCCATTGTCACTGAGCGCGGACGCCGAGGCTGGAGAGGGAAACGATCCTCATGTGGAGCACAAACATGTGGGACTGCTGCATGGTATGTGACCGTCGAAATCAGAGCTGACGAACAGGCATGGCACTCGTCGTTGGCATGCAGGTTGGATCGGGAATCTTCTCGTCGCCGGGTGTTGTCGTGGCGTCCGTTGGGAGTGTCGGAGCGAGTCTGTCGGTATGGCTCATTAGTGGACTCTTGGCCTGGACAGGGGCTAGGTGAGCTGTGGTCTTGGATCTGACTGACGATCAGTTCCTTCGCTGAGCTCGGATGTGCGATCCCATTGAGTGGCGGTGCGCAGGCATATCTCGCATACTCGGTGGGTTCTAGTTCTGGGCCTGCAGCTGACGATAGTTTGGGCCCATGACTTCGTATCTGTTCACATGGTCGGCCGTGACGGCCCTCAAGCCGGGCAGTTCAGCCATTATCGCTCTCATCTTTGGGCAAGTCCTACCTTACCGCCCTGTGCTGACCAGCAGCGAGTACATCAACCGTATGATCCATCATGCCGTCACCGGTAGCGCAGAGGACAATGTGCCAGAATGGACGTTCAAGATCACCGCAGTCATAGCGATTGCGGCTATCTCAGGCCTTAACGTCATTTCTCCCAAGGCCGGAACTCACTCGGCTGTCGTGCTCACCACGATCAAGATTGGCGCCCTCATCTTCGTCGCAGTCCTTGGCATGATCTACCTTGCTCGGCACGGTGCTGGTCCGGCGTTCGAGAAGGGGAGCATGTTTGCCGGCTCATCAAGCCGCCCGAGCGACTACGCCATCGCGCTCTACTCGGGCCTGTGGGCGTTTGACGGCTGGGATCAGTGCAGCTTTGTCGCCGGCGAGATGAAGAACCCAAATCGTGATCTTCCGCGCGCGCTCCACTCAAGCATGACAATCGTGGTCATTCTGTTTCTCTTTGCCAACTTTTCCTACTTTGTTGTGCTCGACAAAGACGTTGTCGCTTCGTCGAACACTGTGGCGCTCGACTTTGGACGTGTCACGATTGGCCGCTTTGGTGCGGTCGTGTTCAGCACACTTGTGGCGATTAGCTGCTTTGGAGCGTTAAACACTGGCTTCTATACGAGTGCGTAACCTTCATCGAGGAGATCATTGCTAACAGGTCCAGCCGCTCGCCTCATTTACGCTGCGGCCCGCGATCACTTTCTGCCCTCGGTCTTTGGTCGTCTCAATCCCCATCGCCGTACGCCAGACAACGCCATGGCGCTGCAAGCTGGCATTACAGTATTCTATATTCTGTTTGGAGGAGGATTCAGGAGTAAGCGCGCTAATGGAGGCGGCAGCTGACGTCCCAGAACTGGTCAACTTTTTCTCTGTGACCTCCTGGACATGGTATCTCGTGACTGTTCTCGGTCTGCTATTGTTGCGTGTCAAGGAGCCCCATCTAGACCGTCCATACCGGGCCTGGATCGTGACGCCAGTGGTCTTCTGTCTCGTTGCAATGTTTCTGCTCCTCATGCCCATCTTTGCGGCACCGTGGCAGGCCCTGGCAGCGTTTGGTAAGTGAACAGCAACGACAGCCAGCTGACAGCAGCGTTCATGAGTGCTGGTGTGCCAATGTACTATCTCACCTCGCAGTCGCGCGCCAAGCAGGCTGGGAAGGCGTACGCACGCCTCGACGGAGAAGAGGAGAGCGGTGTCAAGGCGACGCTGCGGAGCGCCTGGCAGTCGTTTGCAACCGACCTCTCCTTCGTTCTGCCTGGACGGCTGGGCTCTATGATGCAGCGCTTTGCTGCGCCACCAGCGTCACCGGGTGACAACCCCGAGGAGAGGAGAGGCATGCTAGAGAGCCACGAGATGTCCACTAGGTAATCATGGAAGTGTAATGCACAACATTGTTGGTGTCTATGTATCGCCGCCCACTCTACTTGCGTCCCTTACCTCCCGACTTTCCGCCGCCCCTTCCACCCCTTCCACCACCCCTTCCTCCTCCACGGCCACCGCGGCCACCCCTGCTGCTGCTGCTCCGACGCTCGGGGATCTCCCCGCGCTCCTTCATCTTCTGGTACTTCTTGTCCCGCTTGCGCGCGTCGAGCTCCTTGCCCTTTTTGCGCTCGGCAGGCGTCTCCATGCTGACGGCCTTCTTTTTGTCCTTTTTGCGCTGCTTCTCCTCGTCGGCCTTCTTCTTTGCGCTCTTGGCACGCTGCTCGGCACGGCGCGACGACGCGATCATGAGAGGCACAGCGGCGTTGGCACCCTCGTCCTCGTCCTCCTGCTCGGCGTCGCTGTCGATGTATACTGTCTCGCCGGCTGCAGATGCAGGGTCAAAGTCCTCGGTGACGGTGACGGTCGCGAGCTGTTCGTCGTCAGAGTACTCGGCTTCGATCTCGACGGGGCCCTCGTCCGACTCGTCATCCGATCCAGCTGAAATTGTCAGACCTCTCACACGCGCACATATAGACGAGCTGCCAAACAGCTACTACCTTCCCAACTCACCCTCCTCCCCATCAGGCAGACCCATGGCACGGCGCACATCGATGACATTCTGCTTTGCCTTCTCACGCAGCTCGGCGCGCGCCTTGCGACGCTCCTCGAGGTGGGCCTCGTGGTCACGCTTCTTTGCGCGTGCACGGCGTTCCTCAACCTTTGCCTTTTTACGCTTCGAAAATCCAGTGAGCCACTCGCTGAGTCATTAGCAAGAGTTCCATTGAGAGAAGAGCAGCCTCGTGGATACCCAGGAGCAGGCACAAGCCAGCCGTCGCACTCACCGACGAGCAGTGTCGTCAAACTTGATCTCGTCGACCTGGTCCTGACGAGCCTTTTTGGCGCGGCGGATGTAGTCCGCGCCCTGTGTGAGGAGCTCGACGTTGGAACGCTTGCCGCTCATGATTTGCTTGGGCTGTGATGAGTGCGGGAGAGCGAGCAAGCTGCGTTGTTGGTTGCAGGTCGACCTCCACTGTGGTGGAATTGAAACTCTTGGGTGGCAACTGGGATTAATTACAAAAATGACAAAAAGAAAATACGGATGATCCTCGGAGATATCTACGGAAGGGCCCCGCGTATCGGCTGCGTCCGATACCCATGCCCACCATCTGTTGACGAGTTGTTCTGCCCCATGTCATCACCCGGGAAGAAGACTACTGCGCCGCTTACTACAAGAACCTGCAGCATCGAGAAGGTTTTTACTCTTTCTCACTTCCTCATCATCTCTCACATCTCTCACAATGACCCTCGTCGAGAAAGAGCTCACAACACCGGTCCAACTCTGCACCCCGGAAGGTCGCCTCAACCGCGCGGCCCACGGCTGGGCACGCCAGCCCATTGTCGACACCTCGGGCATCAAGCCAGATGCACCGGGCGCAGGACGAAACAAGCGCTGGGAGTACTGGTGCTTCCTCACCCCGCAGCACATTATCGCCCTCACCGTGTCCTCGATCGACTATCTCTCGTCACACGAGGTGTGGGTGTTTGAGCGGGCCACCGGTAAGGTGTGCTCTGGCAGTGGCGGTGCGATGGGAGAGGAGGGGCTGGAGGGCGCGATCCTCCCTGCGAACGTCGAAGACGGACCCGCGCGCGGCGCGCTGGGCGACGTGAGGATCGATATCGACCAGATCGAGGGCGGGACGAGGCTGCGTGCTTGGATCCCCGGTGCCGAGTTTGACCTCGTCGCAGCCCGCCCAGCAGGACACGAGCGGCTCGCTGTTGTCGTCCCCTGGAGCGACGACGTGTTCCAGTACACTGTCAAGGACGTGTCTCGGCCTGCTTCCGGGAGCCTGACTGTCGGTGGGCAGCAGTACGATATCACCGACGACGGCAAGGGCGGAAAGGGCGAGGCGTGGGCGATCCTCGACCACGGACGCGGACGGTGGCCCCCAGAGACATCTTGGAACTGGGGAGCGGGCAGTGGCCGCGCGACCGACGGGCGTGTCGTCGGGCTCCAGGTCGGTGACAAGTGGACCGACGGCACGGGGAGTACCGAAAATGCGTTCTTGATCGGCACCAAGCTGTACAAGATTGGCCAGCTCAAGTGGACCTACGACACGAAAAACTACATGGGTCCGTGGAGCGTCAAGGGTGGAGGCCTGAGTGCGGTCCTTACGCCGTTCTACAACAAGCAGTCGGAACTCGACGCCGGCTTTATCGCGAGCAAGACTGACCAGTGCTTTGGACACTGGAAGGGCAGCTTTGAGCGCGACGGGGAAAAGGTCACATTTGACAACCTCGTCGGGTTTGCCGAGGACGTGTGGCGCAAGTGGTAGGCGGCAGATGACAGTGTGGCCATGGTCATGTGCCGTTGGTTGTCGACTAAATCGAGCGTCCGTCATACGGCTTGGTCTATGAGATACATTCTATGATGGGGGAAGTGGGTGCACATGACCCGCAGATGCGTTTTACAACTACACAAAGAAATGGACATGGGAATGGACCGGCGTTCGCGAGGTCGTAGTGTGTTTTGAGGGCCGCGACGTTGGTTGCCGAGCAGTCGCACAGTCCGGCTTTATCGCGTATTATCACTGTTATCAGTACGGCCAACCGATGCACCTGTGAGACAGACGCTGCTGCATCTAATTACATCTTCTGGTCTTGAATGCGTGTGCTAGTAACAGCTAGAGCAGAAGACCGTGCAGGAGAGGGAGCGAGGATCTCGAGTGCAAGCACCTCATCAGAGGCAGGTCCGGAACCACAAACCGGCTGAACCGGCTCGGCATGTCGTCACCACCACCTCCACCAATGCCACATTGTTGCAACGTGCGTCGTCGTATGCATGTGACCCCCCAGCCTGGCTCTACCTGTTGAAACATACAACCGTACATCACTGTCGCATCCTCTCCGTCTCTCACTCTCGCGCTCGCGACCCCTTGTACTCATCATCATCTCGTCAGCCAGGATGGACGCTGCCACCGCCAATCCTCCCAAGGTGAGCTGCCGATCCCGTCGCCGATCCGGCATTCCCAATGAGACATCCACCGACCGTTCCCCCAACTCGTCTCCCGTCATCCAGCCAACCTCCACTACCCCAGCCCTCCCCGCAGCGACAGCACTAACACCCCAGTCCCCCTCCACCCCGCTCCCACCCCCCTCCGCCCTCTTCTCGCAGCAACCCCCGCCGCAGCACTCGGAGCCCAAAGTCCCCCTCGACTCACTCGACCCGTCCCAGGACGAATGGCGCAGCGTGCCCCGCCGCGCCGACAGCCTGCCCGAGACCGAAGTCAATGCCGAGGCCGTGCTCGCGCAGCATATGGAGGAGGACAAGCTTAGGCGCGAGGGGGGGCAGGCTGCATAGCCTTGCTGTGTTCGAGGACTGCAACGTTGTATGTATGAGTGCTGCTGGGTGGGATGGGTTGTGAGCGTGGTGGGAGGAGGTGGTTCGCTATGATGTGGGATCTCACGTGATTGTATCCAGTGTCTTACTAACTGCGGCATTAACCATCTCATCTTTGGCAAGGGGTGCTCTCCTGTCATTGCCTGATCCTCGTCGCTCGGCTAGGTCAAGGCGGAGAGATTGGTACATTGCAGACCAGATCTATTAACATTATATAAACCATGTAACTTCTATATGTCAGAGCTCATAATCCCTCGCCCCCGCTAAACCTTGTCCACTGGCTGGACCGACTCGGCTCCAACCTCTGCGGTCTTGGGCGCACCCTCAACATCAACCCCCGTGGGCTTCTCACCAGCAGCAGCCAGGGCGTCGCGCTCGCGCATGGCCGCAATACGCGCCTCCTCCTCAGCCTTGGTGGGCATTTTGGAGTTTTTGATCGCGAGAGCACAAAGACTGCCGAGAATGCCCATCGGCACGCCGATGAGGTAGACCGGGCGGAGCGTCTCGGTGTATGCGCGGAGGACGGGCTCGCGCAGCTCAATAGGGACGGTGGTCCAGACGGCGCTGGCGTCGTTGACGACCGATTTCATGAGTTGCTCCGGGAGTTGGGGCGCGTATTTGTGGAGATTCTTTACAATCATGTTCTGGAAGACGCTCGTTGCGAGCGAGATGCCGACGATACGGCCTGCAAAGCCCACAAAGGTGGCGATACCTGTGGACAGGGCGATGAATTGGGGAGTCTTGCGGACTTCAAACTGCACGGCGAGCATCGAGTTCTGCAGCGACATGCCAATGCCGACACCGAGGATGACCATGTAGCCGTAGAGGTGTGCGAGCGACGTGCCGTACTTGACAGAGTAGAGGAGGCCCGACGCGAGGGCAATTAGCAAAGGTCCCGCAAAGATGATCCACTTGAAGCGGCCGAGGATGGGGATGACGCGCGACGAGGCGATGAGGACGACAATCTGGACCATGATGAGGGGCAGGAGACGGACGCCGGCGTCGGTGGCCGAGAAGCCGTAGGCGGCCTGCAGGGCGATGGAGAGGTAGTAGACGTCGAGCATGAACGCTGCAAACATCCAGAAGAGAACCATAGACGCGCCCCAGATGGTGCGGCGCTTGAAGAGGTGGAGCTTGAACATGGCGCGCTCAGGGCCGAGCCACTTGGTCCAGCCATAAAAGACAAAGGGAAGGACGCCAGTGAGGACCAGAGTGGCAATGACTGAGCCATCGTTCCAGCGCTTCTCGACGCCACCCCACTGGAGGGCGAGGATGAGGGAGACAGCCCAGCCCATGGCGATGGCTGCGCCGACGTAGTCACAGTGGAGCACCTGCCACAGCATCTTCTTCGAATAGCCCTTGTAAGTGTTCCTCTGGCCCAGAGGAGCCGAGCTGGGCATGAAGAGGGTAAGAAGCAAGAGTGCGATGCCACCGATAGGGAGGTCTGAGGTGTTAGCTTGAATTTCCTTTCGCACGACGCAGCACTCACTGATGTAGAAGCACCAGCGCCACGAGACGTGGTCGCTGAAAGCGCCGCCAACGAGAGGGCCCAGAATCGAGGCCAGAGCAAAGCAAATGCCAAAGAGGGCCATGAACTGGGCACGCTGGTGGAGGGGCGTAATTTCAGCGACAATGATCATGCCGCCCGAGAAGATTCCGGCAGCACCGGCGCCGGCAATGGCGCGACCAAGAATGAGAACGTCCATGCTGGGAGCGACGCCGCAGATGAGGGAACCGAGCTCAAAGACAAAGACGGCGAATAAGATGACATGCTTGGAGGGGAAGATCTGGTTCCATTGCGAAAAGATCAGGTTGAGGCCAAACAGGGGGAGGCTGGTAGAGTCAGCGTCAGTGTCAATTATCAGTGGATCTACACAAACAATGGGTTACTCACAAAAATCCCGACGCGAGCCAGGGCAACTGGGTGAGCGAGTTGAAGCGCGCAGTGATCTTGGGAATGGCCGTCGCGATAATGAGCTGGTCGAGAGCGAACAGGAAAATGCTCAACATGAGCGAACATGTAATGGCCCAGAAGCGGAATCGTGACAGCTGTAGCGGTGCCTCGCCGAGATTCTCTGCCGCTTTGCCACTGGGGTTGTTTTTGAGACTACCCTTGTCGCTCGTCCCGTGGAGTGCAGACTGGGACGAGCGAGCAGAGGGAACCGACACTGTTTCGGTCATGCTGGGCTGGAGCGAGGCTGGTGCTCCTGGCTGGAGTGGGGTGGCCATGGGCAAGTGTGCAGAGACAAGGTTGGTGTCGTGAGGCGCTTGCTTTGGAAGTGCGACGGGCTAGATTGATCGGCCAATGGCAGCTGAAATAGAGGTGGGAGATGAGGTGATGAGGAGCTGGGCAAGCAGCGCGTCGGAGCAAACCAGACGTGTGTTAAGTATGAGTAAGAGACCTCGGCCCAGCTCAGTGCAGGATACTGAAATGTGAGACGATTAAGAATTATTATTGCACGCCGAGTGGCCGAGGCGAGGCCGGAGGCGGGTGGTGCCGAACTGTTTGTGTGTGTGTGTGTGGGTGAGTTAGAGATGCCGGAGGGTTGCGCGAGCGTGTCACGGCCCGAAATACATTCAGAGCAATGCATCCTACGCCGCCGCAGCAGCAGCCGCAGGGGCAACGCAGCAGGACGGGCAGGTGAAGATGGCCACAAGGATCCGTGCAGTGTTGGTGGTGCGCGCTCGCACTACTCAGGGGAAGGTAGCAGCAGCGCTCGGCGACCGACCCTCGGCGAGTACACACGCCGATGTTGATAGAATAGGCATTGTTAATAGGCATGCTACCTTCACAAGCCTTTTTTTTCTCAAGGACACAGGCCTAAACTGAGGAATGTGATCTGATGGTGCCTGGCAGTCCATGATGTCAATGAGACTGCTACCAGGCATGCTGGCCTGTACTCTCTCGACTCTCGACCATCACGAGCACATTCAACCATGTCGCTGCGATACATTGGACAGAAGCTAGCACAGCAGATTGATGAAGAGTTGATGTCTGCACATGGTGCATTCTCGCTCGATCAGGTGCGCAGCAAGCATCGCCCACGCCTCGTACAGCGGTCTCACAACTCTGCTTGCTATGCTAACTGTTGCAGCTGATGGAGCTCGCTGGACTGGCATGTGCCCAGACAGTGTACAAGACGTACCCTCCTTCAGGACACAAGCGTGTTCTCGTCTGCTGCGGACCTGGCAATCAGGTACAGGTTTCATTCTGACGGCCGACAACTAACGTCCAAGGGAGGCGATGGTCTGGTGGCCGCACGACACCTGCATCACTTCAAATACGCACCCACCATCTACCTTCCGAAACCCGGGAGCAAGGAAATCTACCAGCGACTGCTCAAGCAGGCGCAGAATTTGGATATTCCGATTCTCGGTGCATCAGACGACTTTGAGGCGGCGTTGGGCAAGACAGACGTGGTACTGGATGCCATCTTTGGTAATTGCAGTTATCAGATAACGTACTCACACCGCCACAGGCTTCTCATTCCAGCCTCCCGTTCGCGCACCCTTTGACAAGGTCCTGAACGCGCTCGCCCGCTCTGCCACACCAATCGTCTCGGCAAGTGTCATCGCCTGCTCATTCCCACACCGCTGACAGGAACAGGTGGACATTCCCTCCGGCTGGGGCGTGGAAGCAGGCAGGCAGCCTCTCTTCACCCAGCCCGACGCCGAGGGCAACTCGGCGACAGTGGAAACGATTGACCCCGAAGTGCTCGTGTCGCTTACGGCTCCGAAGGAAGGTGCGCGGGCGTACGGTGGACGGCACTTTTTAGGTGGCCGGTTTGTGCCAGAGTGAGTCTACAGTACTGTACGATGGCTGATACCCAGTGCCATGGCAAAGGAGCACGAGCTCAACCTTCCCGAATACCCTGGCGTCGATCAGGTAGTGGAGCTACCGGGCGGCTCCAAGCTGTAAGAGTCGTGGCTTGTGGCTCATGCATGTGCTTCATCGGACATGGACCCTGGTGTGTGTGCAAATGGTATTTTAGGTTGCCAGCAGCTGGCATAAGCGTTGACAACTTCGGCACGTCCTAAATGGCAATGTCCTCGGCCTCGGCCCCGCTAGCCTTCGTCGTACCATCGTTCTGCCGAGGGCTGAGCTTTTCAAAGACACGAAGGGAGGGGGGGGGGGGGTGTTATCTGCTAATGGTTGCGCTTGTTCCTGTTCTGTGTCCACCCTGCACTACTGTGGCTCGGTCAGTGTCAGCCGCGGCCACCCAGTCCTCCCACACTGGCTGGAGTTATATCGTGCATACTGCTATCCGACTACCCAGACCTGTCCTACCAAACTTCTGATCCCACCCTCGCCACCCACAAACACGTCTTACGCGTCGTCCTCCTCATTGACGACCTCCTGCTTAAACTTGCGCGCAGAAATCCGGCGCTCAAACAAAATATCCAGCTCGCGGTACGTCCTCCCCCTCGCCTCAGGCAGGCGGAAGTAGGCCCACACCAGCACGAGAAAGGCAGACACACCCTGGCCATGTCAGCTAGCTACCCGTGTTGCTGTGGACGTACCCAGAACAAACCGCCTTTGCCCTTCCAGTTCCACGCGGTCGGGTTGAGCTGGTACGTAGCGAGAATGCTGCAGACTAGGCCGGTGACGTTGTAGACGTTGCGTGCGAGGCCTACCGTCTTGCCGCGGAGGCGCGTAGAGGAGATTTCTCCTACGACGCAGTACGCCATGGGCTTTTTGTTAGTTTTCCCACAGACTTGAGACTTACGCCAATGGTAAAGTCGTATGTGAATACTGCCACCATGAAGAAGGCCGCCTGGATCCACTTGGCGGTACCGTTGCCTGCTTCGGCAGAGAAGGCGACTCCGCCAATGATAAACATCCACAGAGCCATCAACGACAAGCCGACGAGGTAGACTGGGCGGCGACCGCAATAGGTGAGTGTCACCCAGGACATGCACGTGCCGACAAACCCGACACCGGCACATCCCAAGGTGAGCTGGAACGCCTTGTCGCTGGGTAGTCCGGCTTGTTGGAAAAAGTAGACTGGGGAACCGGCAAAGCTCGAGCCAGCGAGCTGCTGCGCCGCCCACGCCACACAGGCGATTTCGGTACGGCGCAGGTCGACCCCCTTGAAGCAGTCCCAGTAGGATCCGCCGACTTTGTTGTCGATTTCCAGCTGGTTGGTGCGCACCATCATCGCGACCGTGTTGCCCGGGTCCACGCGCGGGTCTTTGCTCTGCAGGCGTGCCACGCAGCGTTCAGCCTCGGCGAGCTTGCCCTTGCGGACGAGGAACCATGGGGACTCGGGCGCGAACGTCGCGAGGAGGAAGAGGGGCACAGGCCAGACCCACTGGACCGCCCAGGGGATCTTGTACGACCACTGGTCAGTGCGGTGGGATACGCCTACGAGGACGCCGGCGCAGAGGAATTGGCCAATGATCCAGCACAGGTTGACGTAGGTCGTGAGGTAGCCGCGCAGCGAGACTGGGGTCACTTCAGATGCGTACGAGACTGCAGACGAGGAAAAGGCGCCCCAGGGTAAGCCGCAGAGCATTTCACCGACAAACAGGACTTGGATGCTCGGGGCAAAGAAGACGGGGAAGATGAAGATGGCCATGAGCACGAGATTGATCTGGATCGTGCGGCGGTACCCCCACTTGTCCTGCGCCCAGGAGGCGACAAAGATGCCACTGCGTGGTTAGTGGGGGTTACAACATGTTTATGGATACTCACAAAAAGTTGCCGATCAGTGGCGCTTGGCTGACGGCAATCTGCCACTGGGGCTCGAGCTGATATCCATGCTCTTCGCCACTCCAAAAGCCAAACTTTTTGCGGTAAGACTCGAGACCGAGAATTGAGCCAAGCACTGATGTCAGCTTCAGCATGTTCCCACGCCACTCACAAGCAGTATCGTAGCCTTCCATCACGATACACAGCGAGAGTGCCATGGACCAGAAGATTGCGCGGGGGTAGAGCTTAATTGAGTCGCGGAAGCCGAGGGCGTGCTCGGCTTCCTCGGCCACGATGGCATCAGCGCGCACCTGGTCCCATCCTTGGAGTTTGGCGTCTACCTCCTCGACATGTTCGATCGCGGTAGCGGGTTTGTTCTCAAGCACTTGAGTGGGCGACAGCTCGTCGCTGATTCTGGAGTTGGCCATTGTGAGTTGGTTGTGGAACTCCATGGGGTCCCATGTCGTTCCCAGAGCCGGGTTAAGTAAGGCCGCAAATGGGTCGCTCAAGCAGCCACTACGGCAATAGCTGGTACTGCCACTTACTGCGGATGGAGCATGTGGAACAACGGTATGTGATTACCGACTTGCATATCCAGCCAATGAGAGCGACAAATCCACGGTGTCTCGGACGCAGATAGTGGCTCTATTCATGCTCGGATCCCGCAACACAGTGGGTCTGGAATGGTCATGTGCACAAGATCACCGGTCACCGATCAGCGTGTCCGAGTACGCAAACGCGTCGTGGGACACCTTACCCATTGGTGCAGCTCCTACATCCGGTCGCTCCACCAGACAACCGTGTTTGTGGGGATGTACTGTGGAGCCGGGGAATGTCCTCGGTTTATTTCGCTATTTTAGTGTTATATTCCTCGCTTTGTGGCATGTCAACAACCACGCTAACTTCTTGCGTGCTGTGGTCGTACTCAGGCAGCGCATGATATGCAAGGCGTTCAGGCCAAGTGAGTGCACCACCCGGTGTCTTAAGCGGGTTGTTCGGCTAGGTGTTTTGGCGAGGCCAGGTGGCCATTGGAGATCATTTTAGTCCACAGAATCCGCACCTCATTAATCCATTAATCCGGCTGACAAATGCATGTACCCAGGTGGTAACCAAGTGGCGGAAAGCAATGTTGCTTCTGAGGAGTCGATGCGCAAAGCCGAGACCAGCTAGGCAGACTCAGGAGATAACAGAATGCGGTTATTGATCAATGCTCAAGGACCGGCAAGTGCCATCTGATGTCCAGACCAGAGCCCAGATTTCGTGAACACATGCAGCCCGCGGCAGATGACGGATCGAAACGGCTCTGCACACATTTGACACCTATGCACATCACAGACCCGGACCCGACTCAAGAACGGGAATGTTCACGGCGAACGGGAATTATTTATATGAAATAATTCTACAGCCATCATCTTCACATGCCCACGCGTTTGCTCGCAGGAGGACCAAGGTAGCTGTAACCCCTCTTCTCGATGCCACCCAAGTCGACCCAGATACGCTCAAAGACAATTCCAGGCGTCATGCCAAACAGCTTGATGGTGTGTTTACCAGCCGGCAACTCTTCAACCGCATCTTCCCCAACGCCAATGGTGACATTGCGCATGTCGTTGCGCACAATCTCGGGCCAATCAGCCGGCACGGCACCGACATACAGTCCCGGTCCTCCAGGCCAACTACGCTGGCTACCGAGGCGCTCACGAGGGTGGGGATGGATCTCCTTGACGGGGCCGTCGTCGAGTTGGTAGGCAAAGGCCAGTTCCTTGCCAAGAATAAAGTTGAGGCCGGGACCAATGATAACCGTGACAGCGGGAGTGGCAGGCTCGTGGGTCCAGAAGTCGAATGACACAGAGGGTCCGCTTCCAGCAGTGTAGTTTGCGTTGGTGACCGGGAACATGGATACCCCAGAGCGGTAGCGGCCGTACCCCTTGATCTCTTCAAGAGTGTGTTCTCCCTCTACAACTGCGGGGGCGACGGAAGTATGCCGGCCAGCGTCCATAACGACATAACCGTCTCCCTCGACATGGCCCTTGAATTCGTTGGGTACGGAGCAAGGGACGACGATGGGTACGGTGACGGTGACGTTGGCACCGTCGCTGGACTGGATGAGGACGTGCCCATCGGTGTGAACAACCTCGTCACCAGCTTTCGGGGCCTTGTTCCAGTCAACAGAGACATAAATGCGCTTGTCATTCTTGGCATCCAAAGTGAGTTTGCCGTGCGTGTGCGACACCTTGAGCCACGGCTCGGCGGCCTTGGCGGTCCACTTGACGGTCCGAGGTCCTGAACTGCCAATGTCGATCCAGCGATCCTGCGTGCCGAACGGGTCCATGGCGTACAGAACGGGATCGCCACACTTGCCCTCTCCGGGACAGTTCCAGTAGGTCCATCCTGGCCAGGAGCCCATGCTATTCTCCACGCAAACGCGGGTGTGGTACTCGTGTGGCAGGGTGAGCTCGGGTACGGGGATGCCGCCGCGAACGGGCTGGTTGGGGTTGACGAACGAGATTGCTGGGAGAAAGTCACGTTGGGGCTCGAGGTGCGAGTCCCAGCTGATGTGAGTCTGATCGAGCATGTGGTCCCAGCGGCGGTTGTTAAGGGCATGGAAGGTCTCCGTGAGGTTGGCATCCTGCTCGAAGGCCGCAATGGCAGCCTTTGAATGGATGTTGGCAGCGTTCCGTGACTGGTAGGCGTACAAGTTGGAACGACCGACTGAAATGTGGAGCTTGTTGATGTTTGTCTGCATCAAGCACAGCATGTACACGAGCTGGAAGAAGGCCGGGCGAGTGGCTTCGTCGAGGTGACGATAGACCTTGTCGGCACGGGCAGTGAGAGTCTCCCATTCCTCGAGGATGGTTTCAGCCCTGAAGCATCAGCTAAGAGGTAGAGAGGTTACTCACTCTCGGTAGTTGATCAGAGACCAGGTCGTCGAGTTGTACATCTCTGGCTTTCGACGCGAGGCGTACACCTGGTAGGTTGCCATGATATCCGCGACTTCGTCCGCAACCTCTTCACCAAAGTCCCTCGCTGCCCATGCACGAAGGAAGTCGTCAAGGGAATTGAGGGGCCAGGCCTCAAAGTCGTACGCAAGGGCGAGGAACTGCTCGGTGGGAAGCTCCAGTGGCTTGAGTGAGCCGACATTGAGCATCCAGATGGCGGTCGTATTGAAGGCCTGGGCAATGTTCATCTGCTCCCAAGCTGTGGCGTCAGACAGGGTGGGTCACAATGACTTACTCTTGGCCATGTTAATAGTGTTGATCCACTTGTAGGCCCTGGGGTAGCCAACATCTACGTAATTTTAGTCCAAGTCTCTATATTACACTCACAGTCGACATGGTAGTACACTCCGGCACCAGCAGCATGCTGACGCTCTGGTGGAAGGACCGACATAATGTTGCCAAAGTTGTCGTCGGAGAACAGAATGCTGACGTCCGGCGGGATCTCAAGCTGCCGTCAGCTACAGCAGGGCAAGTGTTACTCACCCCGTCCACAAAGTACTCTGCCACCTCCTTGTACATTGCCCACATCTTGGGCACATCGCTGACATCGTCAGTCTCGTACACCTCGCGCAGGATGTCGAGCTGCTTGGCAGTGATGTCTAAATGGTCAGCTAGATCACGAGCATGCACTCACTTTGGACCAGTTCAAGGCTTGCACCAGTGAGAGGCATGTCGCCATCACCGCGCATACCCAAGGTGTAGAGCACATCCTTGTCCCTCGACCTTTCAGCGCCATAGGTCCAGAAGTCGGTCAAGGTCTCATTGTTGGTCCAATCCCACTTGCCGCTCCCATACGCGTCCCACTCGGGCTTGTTCCTGTCCATGGGCTCGTGGTGGCTCGTACCCATGACAATGCCCATGGCGTTGGCCAGCACCAGGTTAGGACCCGGGATCGGCTCCTCGGGCAACCCATTGCTTACATCCAGGCCGTCGACGCTAAAGCTCGAAATGTACATTGCGGGCCAGGCGTAGTTGGCTTTCAGACGGAGCATCATCTCGAACCAGAGAGCGTAAAAGTCATCCTGGAAAGCAGGCTCCCAGAGCTTGCGCTTGAACGTCTTCTGTGCCCAACCCCAAAGCGCGGGGTGTTCGTCGTTGATAAAGATTCCGCGGTACTTGACAGTAGGTTCGCCGTGGGCGAGGACGGCATCGCGCGCAAAGCCGACGGTGGAGCGAGAGCGGATGGGGACGTCGGACCAGTAGTGCCAAGGCGAGACGCCCATCTGTTCAGAGAGCGTGTAGAGGGCATAGATGGTGCCGCGCTGAGGTCAGCTTTGGCGGAGCCAGGTTGGAAACTCACCCTGTCACTGCCAACCACGACCAGTGCTTCATCCAGACCCTTGAGGGGCTTGGCCGAGACGCGGACGTCATGGGCTTCCCACTTGCCGTCGAGCGAGCTATGGTCCATACCCTCAAGACTCTTGATTAGATCGCTGTGAACGGTGCCCACAACCACCGCGCTCTCCGCCGAATGGGGCAGGGAGTCGTTGTAAAGCTGGGGACGCACTCCAACGACGCGATAGACGTCCTCGGCCCAGGTTCGCGCCGCGATGTGTACTGCCTCGTCGTCGTTCGAGTCAAGAAGAAGCGGAGTAGCATGCTTATGTTTATGCGTAGCAATAAGAAAGCTGTTCTTGTCGCCGTTCCCAGGCTTGGCATTCTCATGGCTGTTGCCGAATACGACCTGAGCGTCGCTGACGACGGCGTCGGCGTCGTCGGTTGGGAACGTGATCACACGCGGCTCACCAAGAGCACGAGCTAGGCTAGCTGCTCCCAGTGCCGCAGCAAGTATAGCTGGGGATAGGACACGCATGGTGTTGGAATGTGAGGAGAGCTGCGGAGGGGGATATTCGTTCGGTATAAGTGAAGGATGGGCATCCGGCCACCGGCGCCGGTTCACCGTCCCGCTCTCCGGGCCGGGTTGGTTTCGTCTCAAGACCAACGATATTGCTCGCTTCTGCAACATTGGGATGCATTTGTGTTGCTATTCCCTGGATATAACTGCATTATTGGTCATCAGCTACCCTCTTTCGGAACAGTCGGTGGGGAGCGAGGCTGTTGCTATTGAATCCAAGGCTTTCTTTGGCGAGTCCGGCCACCGGGGCCGGTAACCACCTCCACGAATTCCAGCAAAGCTCAGCACTCTTTCATCTTGTGCTCGTAACTGCCGTCTGGCGCGCCTCCCCACTGGTGAATGGCTCATTGTGTCATGCATCAACTATAGTAGCAGAATCTAAGAAGCCTACCTGCGGATAGGCGGCAGCATCATGCCATCAAGGATGCGCTGAGGGTTCTTCGCGTCCACGACCTCCCAACTGCTGGTGTCAGCCCTGTGTTTCTTAATATGTGTGGAACATGCTATGTGCTCCAGAATTGAAAGCTAGCCTTCTCGTGGTACGCACCTAGGAATACGCAGGGGCAAGTCGTCGAGGTCCTCCCAGTCCAGACCGCGGCCCTTGAACTCGTTCTTGACCAACTTTGTGTATCCGTCCCAGAGGACGCCGTAGCCTTTCGAGGTGAGGTGAACACCGTCACTGTGGGATTAGCAAAGAACAAAGCAACCGTGGTCAGACCGCCTGCAACGTCCCGGGTCCCGATAAGCACAGCGAGCAACTCACGTGAGGAACTCCCTCAACCCCTCGCCTTGTCCACCTGCCGCCTTGAGCGTCTCCCCCCACATGTCAATCACACCAATCTTCCAGTTACCGCCCTCGCTCTCTTTGGTCTTGTACTCGGCAGCAAGCTCCAGCACAGCGTCGGCATATGCCTTGGAAGCCTCGACAGTCCTCTCGAGTCGGAACAAGTTGTCCTCCGGGCCCATCATCGCGGGGTAGATTGGCGGCGGAGTCACGAGCACAACGTTCAGTCCGGGAGTGTGTGCAACCGCATACTCGGACTCGGTCGAGGTGAGGGATTCAAGGAAGAAACGGAGGTTGGACTTGTACTCGTCGAGGGGGACAGCTTGGGCGACCTTCTGGACAGCGTCGGCCAGCACCGCATCGTTGGCGCCTCCTAGTCAGCTCGGCCATTCCCCCATAGACATACCAAACCAGATGGTGACCAGGCGCACAGCAGGAACATTTGCCGTGTCCTTCTTGGCAAAGATGGTAGGGAAGAGGAGCTTGGCCCTGCTCGTCAGTCCAAGCTCGAGTAGTGACACTCACCAGCGCGTGTTGTAGCCTCCGTAGCCACGGTTCAGAATATCCAGTGTGCGGCGGTAGGCGTCTAAAAGGATAAGCTACCCAACACCCCCTGAAGCTGTACGTACCGCAAAAGCGACTTTGCATGCTGCCGTTGACATACTGCTGCGAGGTGATGGAGTCGCCCTGCTGTTAGCTCTAGGGCGGAGGAGCGAGCTCACAAAGAGCACAGCGCAGTCTTGGAAGGGAGCGGCCATGGTTGATTGTACGAGGTAAGAGATGAACCAGTAGGGACGAGAAAGAAGATGGGTGAAGAGAAGTCAAGAAGTCCAAGATGCCGATTCAATGTCGGGCCATTCGCAAGTCGCGGTGGTGGAGGTGGTTCGGCCCGTTCTTAGCGGCCTATTTCCGTTTCCTCGACACCGACCGGTCAATTCAAGTGTACGACTCCCAGAGCATTGAGCAACCAGCAAATCAACTGCCCACTGATGCAAAAAGGTGGCTTGGGAGGAACTGAATCCTCTGTTGACGAGAGTGGGATTCGAACCCACGTCCGAAGACTGCGGATATATAACAAGTATACACCTTAACACAGCGCCTTAGACCGCTCGGCCATCTCGCCGATGATATTGGTAACAACCCCGATTCTCTATGACTGTAAATTCCAGCCATAGAACATTGCGTTTGCATTTCGTCGCGACTTGACTGAACTTCCGGAAGGGACCTTGAATCGGTGGTGCAATTCATTGGGCTACTCCGAATTATTAGTGCGCAGCTGACAGGCGCTTTCATTACGTACGGCTGGGATCTGGTCCACTTGCTCCGCTTCCTTGTCAGACACCGAAACGGCATGAAGCGCTCTCCTGATTATGAGAGTTGGCTGCTGTGCGTCTTCTTCCCTCGGCCTACAGCGCATACAGCGTTGCAGGTCCTGACGTGACGCGTTGGTCTGCGCGTGAGGACGCGGCTTGACGTGTTACGGGCCTTGTCAAGGTGATTGCAGAAGAGTTGCGGGCACTGCGGGAACGATGCGGGACTGCTATCGCAACATCGAGGCGCTGGGAGTGAACTTACTGTGGAGAGGTGTCCTTGCTCTCGTCCGCTTCGCACGCAGGCTGCTCTGACCATTACGGTTGAACCCAGCCCCCAAGAGCAAGACCAAAGGTCCAGCCAGCAGCAGACGCAGATGGGTCCAAAGGTACCCACCGGGCCACAGGTGCGACATCTGAATGGCGAACTGCCTCGTGCCTCTCCCAAATTGCACCCTCCATGCGCCCTGACATGTGGCCGCCCAGCGGGGGGCTTCATGGCCCAAGTGTTGTGGGATAAAACACTAGGGAAACTGAGCTACTTCCCCTTGCCGCCCCTGTCCCTGTCGTGTTCCCTCAGGGACATTAGCACCAAAGCCAACCCAACGTAGCGTGCTCGGGGGCAGAGGCGCCGAGGGCGCAATCTCTTGTGCCCCTTGCGCGCCCGGTCACAGGGGATTGGGGGGCGCGGCCGGGGGGGAAGGAAGGGGGTGTTGCCGCGGCTCGGCTGCAGTCTGGAGCAGCTGGTTCTTTCGTCACCCAGGCCCAGTCTGACCCAGGCTCTGCTGTCTGGTACCACCTAACCACCGAGACTCGAGTCCCACTTTCGTCTCAGGCTCACTGTTCTTCACGCACACTTCTGCTCTGTCCAGTCACTCTCACTCGTTGCTCGTCATTTGCACCTCTCGGCACACCAGCTTTGCGAAAGCGTCGACCGTCAAACGCCCTCTGCTTGTGTCTCTGCATCCGGCCTCTTTCCCTCGGTGTCTGTGCGGCAGTAGTCTCTGCAACACGACCTGTGTAAAGAAGGCACGAAACCGTCTGCAGACCACATCCACACAGCAACACAGACCCCAGCAGCGCCAAAGCCAGTCTGCTCGCGCCCAGCGTTCGATTGTGGACAGCAGCTACTGTTCTGTCTCTCAAGGCGACGATCAAAGTACCAAAACAACGGTAGGGAAACCGAGGCGCATCCACGCCCAATCTGTATTGTTTCGTTGTGCGTGCTAGTGTCTGTGCGCCGCCGCATCAAGCGATCAAGTCGTGCCCTCTACAGGCGCCGCCACTACTGTTTCCCTCGACGTCACCTGCACGCCTGCGTATCGAGGCTTCCCAAGTCTTTGCTTTGCGCCAGCGTTGAAACCACGAACGTATCTCTTCGTTCCTTGCGGTCGGATCAAGAGTTCCCGGCTTCTCACCATCTTTCCTGCCGTCTCCAACACCTGAGACGTTGTTCCTGTCCCTGTGGCACACACACGGATGACTGCCATCAGCCCAGCGCGCAGCCGCTTTGACTACCAGTCGGCCATGCACCCGTGAGTACCCAGAAGGTAGAATCCCTCCCTCGTTCTATCGCACCCGCTTCCAGCTGTTCTGTGCTGCGTGTCTTGAGCCTCAGACACTCCCCTTGTATGATACTACAGGGGGAGCGCACTACAGCGCACAAGGGGATGGACGCACGAGGAAGGCGGAGCGTGCAGCAGCGTGTGCAGTGGTTCCTCGTGTGTCCCAACAGCTGTGCAGCAGCAACAAAGCCCCGAGTTGAATGGAAGCTGATACGACCCTCTCTGCCTTTTACACTTTACACGCAACTTTGTCTTCTCATTGTCATCGTCATCCTCCGCCCTCAACTGTCGCACCGCTGCCTCTGCGATTCGTCCTCGATCCCTTTCTCCTTTCACACTGTCGTCGCCACCATCCCCCACTTGACCCCATGCCCTCTTATGCCGCACCTTCGCCTCGCCTCCCGCTCTCAACCTCGACCTCCAACTATTCACCGATATCCCCTCAAACACGCGATACATTTGGTCGCTTCGCCCTGCCCGTCGCTGGAAACTCTCCCATTTCGCCTTACAGTACCTCTTCTTTGCGCGATCCTCCTCCCAACGCAACGCCCCCCGCTCCCAGTCGGTCCCCTTCTGCTGCAGGACGTGGCGGGGAAGCCGGAGCTGCCGGCTCCAGTGACGAGCGCGACGACCGTCGAAAGGGCAAGGGCCGCGAGCGCGATGATGGGTGAGTAACCGGGATATGGTGATGTGTGAGAGCACGGGGATGTTGGACCAGGCGCCCAGTCTCATGGGCACATTCCACCTGTCCATCATTTGGACCGGCTGTTGGCTGCCAATCTCTGCCTGCGATGATAACCCCATTCCGAGACGTTGGCTGACTCAATCCCTCATCTCGTCCTGTTATACATTACTTCCGATACGTTTCAACACTCAGAGCCGACGACGAGCTCCGTCCTGAGAAGCGAAGCCGAGTTTCTCGCGGCAGCCGCCACGAGGACTCGCCTGCCAAGGTGTCTGCGTCCGGACCCTCTCCGCCTGCTGACCAGGCTTCGGGGCACAAGAGCCGCGCTCTGGGTCTTGCACCTATCAAGCCCATCGGGTTTGCTGCTTCACGTGAGGCAAGGCGCGACGATGGCAACGAGCGCGCGATTCCTTCCCCTGTTGTAATGGGCTTTGACTTCAAGTCGATTGACGAGGACCAGCTGAAGACCGTGAGTTGAAACGTCTAAACCGGCCGCTGACGACAGGTCCGCGACACGATAAGCATCAAGGAGCAGCAGCAGGCTCTTATCGCACAGAGGCGCAAGGAGATGGCTGCGAGCCAGCCGACGACGCCCCGCGAGCTCACCTTCAAGGGGTGGACACCAAAGGACTCGGAGAAGCGCAGTGTCGGTGCTCGTCGTGAGAGGACACGAGAGAAGGTGGAGCGTATGAGCATCGTGACTTCGGCTGGCGAGAAGGATGTTGTGCCAGGTTCCAAGTCTGCGCCTCTCAACCAGGGGCTGGCGTCTCAACAGCAGTCTCCTCGTGAGCCTCCGTCGGGCTCACAAACTGCCATGCCTCAGCACCATCTTCCTCCTCTTCACTACCCGAGCCACCCGCACACTGCGCATCACATGCCCGACCCGCGCACTGCCATGTCACACCCACGCAGTGCTCGGCCAGAGGGTGGCGACTTTGCGCAACAGCAGCAGCCGTACTATCAGGCTCAGCAGCAGGCTCAGCAGGCTCCGCACCGGAGCAGCCTCGGCGGCGGTCCACCTTCCTCGCGTGCAGCTGACGGCCGGTACCCACCCGACCTTGGACCAAGGTCTGGCCGCCAGCCCCCACCCCCGCAACCTGGCACTGCCGATCGTCGCACCTTCTCGGTGCCGTCTCTGCAGCACCCCAACTCTGCGCACCCGAGCAATCTCTACCCTCCTTCACCGCACGGCCTGGGTCCCCAGTCGGCGACTCGTCCGTCCAACGGCGGTCACCGCCGCGCAAACGGCTACTCCATGTCGCCATCGCCTCCCAACCACATGCGCGAGCAGTTCCTTGCGCCTTTCAGTCAGCTGTACGACATGCTGTCGTCGGTTGACGGCCTGCGCTACCAGCTGCAGGACATGATCCACCGCTCAGAACAGTCGTACGCGAGCCAGATGCAGGCTACGAACGAGTTCAAGACGACTGCCGCCCAGGCGAGCGGTCTTCTCGCCAGCCTTCAGCAGAGCGCCGACTCTCTCAAGGAGATGGTCCGGTACGAGGTCGACCGTGCCGGTAGCTCGGAGCGTCGCGAGGTGGATGATTTGCGCGACCGCATTCGCGCCCTCGAGGAGCGTCTGTCGCACAAGTGAAAAAACAGACCACATCTGGCATTACAATGTCGTGCAGACGCGCAGATCGCAGACTCCTGTTCTTCCCGAGCTCTACCGACCCCGCCTCTGTGGCCAGGTCGGTCGAGTTGAACTGCACATAAAAAGAAAATTAACCACCCATCGTTCCTGGCATTTCCATACTTTTATCTCCTGTACCACCATAGTCTGTCTGGATAACTGCTTTCGTTTTGAATCGTCCAACAGGAACGAGGTACATACTGCACCGCTGCGGACTTAACGGACACACAAGCAACCTAGGCCAGGAGGATGTCGGACGCGGGTCGATGTTGCGGCCGAGTGTAGAGAGAGAGATACTTTTTGCGAGGCATATGGTAGTGTACCCGAGCAGTCAGTGGAACGAGCAGCAACGCGTGTTTGGAGACGATTAATTAGTGCGAGTACCTTTGTGGTGTTCGTCGTAATCGCGTAATCACTCCAGTCGCACCAGTAACTTGTCCTCTGGCGTGTTATTTTTACACTCGGTGAGAACGAGGCACTGGTCGACCCGACCTCTCCGAGCACGTAGCATGAACATTGCAAAGTGGAGAGGAGAGTGGATGCCGAGGAGAGAGGAGGGAGAGGAAATGCCATGGTGTGATTGGCTGACAAAGTCTTGGAAAGGACCACGATTAGCACCGACCCCTTGACCGGTCGGGTCCTCATTTTCATCATTCCTCTCCATCCAAGTGTCCCCGACCGGTCCTCTGTCTTGCTCAACCCTCGTCTTACACTCATTCACTCCTCGCCATCACCACCAGTTCCACCTTTGACAGGCCACTGCTTCCAGGTCGTCTGACCACGCTCGCGTTGTATATATAGCACGCGGCATCCATCCCGACTAGAGCCATCACAGCGACCATCCCCAACACCATCCGTGGCACCCTTCCGAACGAGGCACCTGCCCACCAGCCGAGTGTAACCACCGTTCCACCATTCCAACAATGAGTGCCCTCCCCATTCTCCTCAGCGTCATCAAGCGCGATGTTGAAGTCACCGGCGAGGAAGTCGAGGACCCATGTGCCGCCAGCTTCTCGCAGACGCACTGGGGACTGCGCATCGCTGCCATCTTCATCATCCTCGTTACGAGTGTCATTGGCACCATCCTCCCAATTGTGCTCCGACAGAGCAGCATAGTGCCCCGGCCGTTCTTTGAGTGAGTATTGTTCGTGCGGGATGAATCGCCGCAGCTACCGTCACGGCGTCGGAGCTCGGCGCCGATTCAAGGGTCTGTGCGTTTACTGACGGATATCCAGTTTTGCGAAGTACTTTGGCTCGGGTGTCATTATCGCAACCGCCTTTATCCACCTCATGGCTCCCGCTTTCGAGTCCCTGGGCTCAGAGTGTCTCAAGGGCGCGTGGGGAGACTACAGTTGGGCACCGGCCATTGCATTGATTGCAGTGTTCGCCATGTTCTTTGCCGAGGTCGCTGCGTACCGTATCGGAACCGCAAAGCTTATGGAGCTCGGCGTCGAGTACTCTTCCCACGTTCACGACGAGACGGACGCGCACGCCCACTCGCACCAGCACGATGCCCCGCTTGACGTCAACACTACAGGGCTCGAGCACCCCGGACACGTGCACCCCAGTGCCATTCCCCGGGCGACCGCCAACGACGAGCTTGTCGGATCATCGGAAGGCACTGCCCACAGTCACACCCACCCTCGGGCTGCCAACGAGAAGCCCAAGGATATTGAGTCGCTGTCCGACGACAGCTCCGACTTTGCAGAGCCCAACAGGGCCGAGGCCGCTGCCCAGCTCATTGCCGTTGGTGTTCTCGAGTTTGGTGTCATTCTCCACTCGATCATCATCGGCCTGACCCTCGCCGTTTCCGACGAGTTTATCGTTCTCTTCATTGTCATCATCTTCCACCAGATGTTTGAGGGCCTCGGTCTTGGCTCGCGTCTCGCGGGTCTCCGTGTCCCCCGCCACCTCGGATGGGCACGCTACGCTGCGGCCCTTCTCTACTCCATCTGCACCCCCGTCGGCATCGCTGTTGGCCTAGGCGTTCGCGAGACCTACAACGGCAACGGTGCCACGGCTACGGCTGTCTCTGGCGTTCTCGACGCCTTTTCGGCAGGCATCCTGCTCTACACCGGTCTCGTCGAGCTGCTCGCCCACGAGATCCTGCTCAACCCCCGCATGATGAAGAGCAGCAACGGCAAGCTCGCCTACGCGTTTGTGTGCATGAGTCTCGGCGCGGGCATCATGGCGCTCCTCGGCCGCTGGGCATAAGCACCGCGCGACAACTATAAAGGCGATAATATTAGACACATCAACACTGGCCCATGGGCATCCACGTTACGACAACAGCAGTGCACACTAGTTACCATTTCTCAGCATCGAGCGCAGGCGGCGCACATTAGACCATTCCTCAGCAGCCGTGTCGGCGCGACAACCATTCCATAGACCGTACATCATGTATTCCATACCACACTACTGCCACACTCGTGCCAAAACTGACCTCTCGCGCTGTCGGCCGCATCGTGTCGCAAAATCACCTCTTTAGGCGCCGACGGCGCCGCCAACTCAGAGAGGCCATCGACGCCGTGGCGCCGCCACAACCTGTCCCTCACCGTCGTCACCCCGCCCAGTCCAGCGCCACCCTCGTGCTGCCACTGCCACTGGCCCAGCAGGCACACCGCAGCACATTCCGCCAACCCGCGTATCCCACGGCAGCATCGCCGCGAACGCCGGCACGGCCGCAACGGCGCGGACAAGGTTTGGGCTGTGGCAAGCGGAGCGGACATGCCAGGGCGCGTTGGCGTCGCTGCCACCCTGGGTGGTGACGCTAAATACATGCAGCCCTTGAATGTTCTGCTTGCCCTGCGGCTTAGCCGGTGCCGGAGTCCGTGCCGGGCCGGCGGCAACGGCGTTCGTGATGTGGCTCAAGGCGGTGGGTGTGCTCATGTATCCATGTCCGTGTGTCTACTGCAGTTATCTTGTGGTATAGGATCGGCAGCTACACTGCCTGTATATGCGACTGCCTTTGCCGACTCATGGCTCTTGCAACAATTTCCTCTCAAAGTATGCCGCGCGCTGGATACCCCCTCCCTTTTCCTCTGGCCACTTTGAGTCCTCTTCAAAGAGCTTGACGAGGCCATTCTTGAGCACAACCTTCGTGCTCCCCGCATTGTCGACCGCGACCCACGCCGCAATAGCCCCAGGGCGGATGAACGGCTTTGCAAAGCCCTCGAGGATGCACGCAATGGCCTCGGCCATGACACCCCTGCCGTGCGCGGCGGGATCGAGGACGTAGCCGAGCTCCCACTTTTGTTCCGCGCGGGGCTTGGCGAGGGCTTCCTCCTCTGTCATCGGCTCGCCCGAGGGGACCTCCTTGCTAACGCCCAGCATGCAGTCGCCGACGATCTTTCCTGTTGACACGGAGCGGATCGACTTGAACGGCATGCCGTTGATCGGGGCCGAGCCGGGCGTTGGTGTGAGCGGGGTAGTGGGGAAGTCGGATGTGGGGAGGGTGGTGGATGCCTTGATGTCGGCGCAGATGGACCTCCACTTGGGAATATCCTTGGCGACCCAGTCGTCGGCATACTGCTTGCTCATTCTGAAGGTCAGATCAAGCCTCCATTAACGGACTTACGGGTAAGGGAGAGTGTAGAGGCGGACGCCGATGACGGGGTGGTTGAACAGCGTTACCTAAAAGTCAGCCTCTGTTGACCACCGCGTGTCTGTGCCAACTGACTATCTCATCCTCAATGCCCTCGCGAAACGGCGTGATACGCAGATCCGGATGCGAGGGAAGCTGGAGGTAGGGCTCGTTGCGCTCCTCATCCCAGCGGAGGCATGTCGCGACTGCCTTTTTGTACTCTGGCGAGTCCCAGTCGGGTCGAGTGGAGGTGGTCATTGCTGTCTGAAAGACACAAGGTGAGTGGATGATGGTCAGATCCCAGGCGTGGTGGTGGGTGAGTGGTTATTGCAAGATGTCAAGGTCAACGTTACCAAGAATGAGCAGCTGCTGGGCATCGGAGTCTATCTTGGTCTCGACTCGCTTGACTCGACCTCCACCCTGCCCAAGGTCCGGCCAACTTTTGAGTGCCGACCTTATCAAAAAACTACACGACATTGATTGCTGTTATCGCAGTTGATGTACAATACAGTGCGGGGGGTTCGTTCCTTGTCTGGCGCGTGTGGGTGCCGCGTAATTAGACATGAACAGGCCCAATGGTAGCATGCAGTGGTAGGAATGCATGCTGACCATGTCATAATGCTGCTTTATGGTACTGCAGCGCGTTGGCCGTGTTAGTTGAGCGGGCCGAGCTGGTGGCCTGTCGGATAAACCCGATCAGGCTGAATTAGTCGTCTCCTCTCACATGACCGCCCACATCTCACCTTGAGTCGTGAGCCCGAGATTAGCTCAAGAAGCCGCCTCCTCATTGCCTTCATCGCCCTCAGCGTCTCACTCATCCATGAAACTGACCGCCCTCCTCTCCGCCCTTCTAACCCTCGTGCCCTTTGCCCAAGCCGAACAAGAGTCATGGGGTACGCCTCACACTCCGAGCTCAACTAACAACCCAGAGGCCAAGTACGCCAACACCCCCGACCTGCCGTTCAGCGGCATCGCAGGCTTTGCGCGGCTCCCCCATGCCAAGTGTCTGAATCAGCCTGGCCGCGGCTTCGACTTGGCTGTCCTCGGTATGCCCTTTGATGTAAGCTTTGATCCCTCACAGCACCTGACGGCCAGACGACTGTAAGCTATCGCCCCGGAGCACGATTCGGGCCGCATGCCATCCGGACAGGATCCAGACGCATGGGACCTACGAGGTCGTGGCTTATTCCCTGGGGGTTCAGCACCATCCAGGAGAAGGGTCTGCACATCGTGAGCTCACAACGACGAGCCGGGCTAACGTCAGATGGACTGCGACGACGTGCCAATCTCACCCTACGACCCGGCACTGGCGATTGACGAGATGCAGACGGCGTATGCGACCTTGCTGGCGCGTCCTGCCGGGCCCAACACACACTTCACCGCACATCTCGCCAAGGACGGCAAGGAGCACCCCCGTATCTTGACCTTTGGTGGGGACCACACCATTGTGCTTCCCATTCTTGGCGCGCTCCACGACGTGTACGGCCCGATTTCGGTGCTGCACTTTGACGCGCATTTGGATACCTGGAGCGGACATGAGCTTGGTGGCGCGCACAGTGAACAGCACAAGGTTACCCACGGGACGTTCTTCTGGAAGGCCCACGACCTTGGATATATCTCGAACACCACTTCGGCGCATGCTGGCATTCGTACCCGTCTGGGCGTGAGTGCATATACGCAGGACTGACGCTAACGGCAGACGATGGATGACTTGCTGCACGATGAGGCTGTGGGCTTCCAGGTCTTCACCACCGACGACATTGAGGACATGGGCCCTGAGGGTATCGCCGCTGCTCTGAAGAGGCGGATCGGCAACACGCCGTGCTACTTGTCGTTTGACATTGACACCATTGACCCTTCAATGGCCCCAGGCAGTGAGTGCCATGTCATCTGCGTTGCTGACTTTTATAGCCGGTACCCCCGAATCGGGTGGCTGGACGACGCGCGAAGTCAAGCGCATCATCCGCAACCTTGTAGGCCTCAACATTGTCGGCGCAGACATTGTCGAAGTCTCACCAGCATACGACACCAATGCCGAGCTCACCGCCATGGCGGCAGCGGATCTTGCCCAAGAATTCCTCGCACTCATGGTCTCCTCGACACCGCCCACACCAGCCGCCAAGGGTGGTGTGCTGAACAAGAAGCTGCGTGCCGCTGCAGAGGCAGGCCGCAAGACCCCGCTCGGTGTGCCGGCTCCTGGAGACGCCGGATACCCACGCCCACCATCAGTCCACGCGCTCGTCGATGCTGCACAGGGGGCTAACCCTGGTATGAACTATGCGGGCGTTCTGGATGTGGCCAAAAAGTGGCTCGGCGACGCAAAGGAAGGGATGGAGGCGCTGGAGGCCGAGCTGGGACAGCTTTCGGCCGTCGCTGGGCATGACGAGTTGTGAGTTTTTACGAGGTGTTTGGTAGGCATGGGCATGCATGTAGGCGTGCAAATGATAGATTGTAAGTCCAGGGTGTTTAAGAAGATGAGGCGTGTGATTGAGAGACGTGGCGTAGTACTGATGGTCTGTGCTCGACGAGGCGTGCCCAAGCCGTCTTGCACCTCCTCGCAGCTACTACTCTTGGACAAGGCGTCCTCGCAACGTGTATGGTCTTCATCAAGGCATCAGAGCTGCGAGAGGGAGACCTCAGCCATCCATCCGTTGGCTTCCGGCCACTTACACATACCTCACCTCGTCGTCCATCTCTCGTTACACACTTGCTCATCCGCGCGATCACCGTCACACCTGTTACAGCCATCACCACGCCTCTCCCCATGGTGGATGGGGGCGGATTCCCAGCATGTCCAAGACACAGACAAAGACGCTACCGCCCAACGCTGCTGCCACTCCCATCCCATTGCCAATCAATAAGGCTCCACTATGTTCGTCTACATCTCAAAAGACCAAGTTGGCCGGACCAGAGTGAGTCCTTTGTTGTTGTCGTCGATGCCCATCCATCCCCTTCCCACTTGTGCTTCGCAAACGGCTGGGCCAAAGCAAATTCGGGTGACATTGCATGCAAGAAGCAGATGTACCCAATGATGCTTCACCCCAGATCAGCCCGCCCGGAGGCAGAGCAGTGGGTGATTCTGCGCTTTGTCCTCGTCGTGCATTGTTCCCCAGCGCTGGCTTCTCTTCCCTTACTTTCTCATTGAACTGAACACTCGTCGTTAACACACACTCTCTCAGTCTCGCACACATAAATCAGAAACTCGAAAAGCACATCGCCAAATCTGAAGCCACGGTATCTCCTGCCCAGCGTTCATCACGACACTTCGCCGCCACACCACACCCAGTACATGTACCCCCCACCAAGCCGTCCAAACCAACCACCCGTGCTCCATCCCCATCAGCCTCCCAGCGTACCCACCCCAGTGGCCCCTATTCATCCTTCACCTCTCTAGCACCCTATGACTCGATCAGTGTAGCCTTTCTAAAGATGGACAAGCGCCGCGGCGGGACCAATGTCGATGGCGAGGGCGGCACAGTCTGCTCGGACGAAGGCGGGGCCGACCAGCCTCTTGAATTTGAGGCCGCGCCTGAAAGTGACACTCTGTATGAACCGACGCTGGGGCACGACTCGCAAGGCATCACCGTGGCGTCGCCGCAGGAAGTAGATCTCGGCGACACGCAGACTCTTGGTGGGACGAGTACTTGGACTGCCAACAATGTGTGAGTGTGGCGCTCTTTTCTGCTCTTCAGTGCTGATGAGTCAAAGTGGCGCCAACATGTATTCCATGCGGGAAAAGCTGGTACAGGAAGCAGAGGCACGTGCTGCGGCCGGCCAAGCTCTCCACAACACTGCAAAGCTGGAGCAGGCCCAGGCGGAAGTGCGACTGCTGCGTTCCCGCCTCGCTGTGGCAAAATTATTGCGTGCGCAGGTAGAGGCAGCATCGGTGAAGCGTGACAAGGACATGCGCCACTACAAGGCCGAGCTGAACACTGCCATTCGAATCTTACGCAAGTCGCGTGATGAGGGGAAGAGGACCGAAGAAGACAGGCAGCGAGCCCTCAAGGCGTTTGACGAGGCAAAGCACCGGCTGCAGATGTACTCTGACGAGCTCAAAGTTCGGGACGCGTTGGAAAAGGGGCGCGCTGAGGGAAGGCAGGACGTGAGTAGTGTTGAAAAAAGTTTGATGCGCTGTGCTGATATATCAGGCTTGGGATGAAGCCGAGCGCTGGATGCAGATGCCTCTGAATGCCGCAGGTCCGGCACTGGCGAGGCAGGCAGCAGTACATCAGCCATATGCGCAGCCACCGCAATTCAAGGCAGGCCCTATGGTGCGAGAAGCCGTCTACCATCAGCCAGACGTTGTGCCCTATCCACCAACACCTGCACTTCCACGAGGCTCGGTACCTCAACCAGAACCGCTGCCGCACACAGATAGCAACACAGTTGAGGGACAAGCAGCCCCACCACCGACTCTTCCTCGGTCGGTCAGGAACCACGCTGATGTACCCCTACCTCCATCGCGGATAACAACTCCCCCGCCAACTCGCAGCGCACGCCAGGCAGATGCGGACTCGTATCTAGAGCGTATCGACAAAGATGGCATACACCGCCTCTCTTCAGAAGAGTCCGTGACACGGGCCCAAAACCTGGCGCGAGCCTCCTCCCTGCTGAGCCCAAACGCCATCCCCGCCAGTGTGGCACGGACCAATAAGCCCCTCCCCATGCCGGCCAACCCGACGCCGTCAAACGTATCCCGCGCTCTTGGTCGCTCTGCGTCACAGCGTGCCTCTCGTTCAGACCCGCTGAGAAGCTCCTCTCGGCTTTCCGTACCCTACAGCAGCTCCATGCCCCCTTCTTGGCCTGCTGAAGGCTCCGTCAACCGCGCCCTTGATGGTGGTGGTATCCGCGGCCACACGTGCAGCGTGAGCAACCCTGTCAACCGGACACCGGTCGACTCTGCTCAGTCTAGCAAACCCGGGCACGGGATGTCCATGGATGGACGGTATCCAACCTTCCAGAGCACTCCATCATATGTCAGCGTGGGCAGCAAGATCAAGTAAGTCTGCTATGGAAGACCAAGCTGACGCCAGCCGCACTCTAAGCGACGTCGCATCGGCCGCCTCACGCCGAACCGGACTGTCAATGTTTAGTCAGGCAATGAAGACCAATGACCCCGATAAACTGTCACGAATTATCGAGGAGGCAACAATTGCATCCCTTAGTAGCCCACCGACTGTCCCACGACCTGCCCAACGGGTGCGGGACGGGCCGCCAAGGCCGCGTCCGAGGGTGGGTCGAATTGTTCGTAGTTGAGCTGACCACATCAGACACTGACACCGGAGCCACTGGCAAGCAGTTCCCGGGGGCAGCCTGATCTCTCAGCGTTGGGACTCTTCCTGCAGTCTGATGGAACATCAGGCAGAATTACGCCAATGGTGAGTAGTTGGTACGCGAGAGGCAGAGCTAATAGAACAGATTACAGTTCAACCAGCAGTGAGTTATTGCAAAGTGAGTATGCTCACGACCCAGTCCACGGCCGAGGCAACTCCGCCACCACCGCGATCACCCTCCTTGCATCCGCCGTCAATGACAACTACGGCGCGGGCTCCCAGTCCAACGTTTTCAGATTGGACAGCACACACCTCGGCTCGCACACCGAGTGCAGCACCCACCAAGCGTACCGCGCCGCGAACTCCAAGTCCATCCCGCTCGGCCCGCACAGCCCACACTGAGGCTCGCTCAGCCCGCACAGCGCCTCACTCTCCACGCACTCCGGTCATGCACTCACCCCGTATCCCATCACGCAGCCCGAGCCCGGCCCGAACCTACCGCACTGCCCCGCACACACCCCGCACGCCGTACATGGAGCGCGACCCTGCACGGATCCCCCTTCCACCAACCGGTACCATGAGCAAAGTATCGCTCTTCGACTCGGTGACCGAGTCGCAAGTAACGCGCCCAAGGACCCCACGCGGCACGGTAGACGTCCGCATGCCGGCCTTCTACCCCGCCAAGTCGGGCCACTCACGCTCCAACTCGCGCGCCACAACTCGCGACGCCTCGGCGTCCGTCGCCCGCGCCGCCTCGTCAGCAGCACCATCCCGGGCCGCCTCCCGTGCAGCGTCGCAAACACCCTCCCGCGCCGCATCACGCACCTACTCCCGGGCTCCCTCCGGCCGCACCAACAACTCTGCGGAGCGAATCCAGTCCATCCTCAAGCGGACCAACCACACGCCGGCCACGCAGGCCAACGTGCTCCCGCACGGGTTTGGCGGCGGCGACTTTGGTGCGTACAACTCTGGGCGCCTGCCGGGGCGCGTTCTCTAGCTTGCGCAAGCTGTGAGTGCTGCTTGCAGCTGGCGCAGTCACCGAGCAGACGTCTGATGGACTCAGTGTGGCATCCCAACTGGTCAAACACGCGCCTCGCTGGTCGGGCATTCATGGCCCGTCCCGGTCCGCACGATGCGGGCTGGCAGACACGGCATTTGCAGCACACGTCAAAGTCGGTCTGCGATGCGCCTTCACCGCCACGCAGGCGACGATAGTCGTTCACCCCGGCCGGGCGAGTTGGGCGGACGCAACCCGGACGGGGCCGCGGACGAGGCCGTTAGTTTTGGTGATTGAGCGATTCTGTCGCACGTTTCAAAAGGCGCTAAGATCTAAGATGAGTGAGCTAGTCCTAGTCCTGGTTAGCCAAACTTTGTTTTCCTTCATGTGTGCGACAATTCATGTACCATGTACTAGTGAATACTCGAATCTCATGTTGAGTCGACTCTTTGCTCTGTCTTTGTGATCAGCGAGCCTATGCAGCGTCTGCCACTGATCCACTGATCCACTGTTCACTGCACCTCGCTATCCTCGCTTCAGCATGCCATGCAAGCCCCAGGCCACCTGATCCTCTGAGACACGGCTTAAACCCGGTCTGAACTTCCGCGGGGCCAGATTAGACCGTCCGGTCGACGTCGTCGACCCGCATGGCACGCGCGAGTAATGTATCGGCCAGGCACCGTTAGTTTGCTGTTTTGTGTCACGACCATGGCTCCTTGGATCCTTTGTACTCTATTTGCGAAATTGCGATTGAGACGAGCACAGCCATGCAGGCAGCAGGGGGCGAGGTCATTCATGAGCCGCATTAGCATGTCTATGCATCGTTTCCGCTCCTGTTGGACGTGTGAAGATCTAGATGAGTCTGTACCAGTGAGAGGCACGACGGCAATGTCCGGACAATCCGTCCTGGTTCGCGCCGACCGGCTGGGACTACGTCGGACGCACGAGATGCCCCTTGCGACTCCTACTGGATTGTCATCTTGTGATTGTTGAACACGATCCCAAGCCGCGGGTATGATCGGATGCAAAGGATGCAAAATGACGACTGACACTAAGATTTGACACAGCAGTGTTCATTGGAACCGCCGCACACGACAAACCATACCTCGGACCTACACTACAGCACAGCGATATGCATACATACACCGCCTGGCGAACCCAGCGGCTGCCTCTACTGCGCGACGCAAGCAGCCGCTGACCTCTAGCGAGCGTGCACTTTGCCAGCAATGCTTGGCTGCCTTGGCCTTGATGTCTACAAACCTTGGTCACTGCACAGTGTCGGCGCGCGGGGCGGGGGCCGGGGCTGCCACCCCCGGGATTCAGGGTGGGCTTGCTCGGCCCAGATCTTGTCTTTGTGACTTTTGGTGCGCATTGCCGAAAAGGAGTCTGCGTCTGCGTTTGCCTGCGTCTGCTGCTGGGTTTGGTACTGTAGAGGAGGGACGAGGGAGCACGCACAGGAGGGAGATGGCGCAGAGTGTTGCTGTAGGGCAACCGAGCCAGTAGCCCAGCAGCAGCATGAACGGCGTGTCTGCAAAGACTTTTTTTTACATGCCGATCGGAACGAACAACAAAATGACGTCGCCCTCCCCCGCATTGCTGCCGACAAGAGGACAGTCGTCGCTGTTTTCGTCGACACTGACAAAGATAGCGTCAAGCACAGTGTGCCCAGTGTCATGGACAGTATCAAGCAAAAGGGTTCAAGAGCACAGTTCGTACGCGGCACGGGCGGCTTTGCGATGCCAGAGGACATGAATGCATTGCATGCTTTCACTGCTTGTTTCAATCAAGACTTACCGTGCCTCTCTCAAAATCGAGGTTGTCACCCCTAGTCCAAATACACAACCCACTTCCTCTCCTTTTTTCCATCCTCCATCTGCGCAAAGCACGACACATTGCCATTTACATCAGCAACTGGCGACTGCGTCGACTGCTACTGTCAAAGCGTGCGCCACACTCCTGTACGGAACACACGCTATCTTGCGCACTAGCTAGCGAGGGGAACCTTGGCCGGGCATCGCCTAAACCTTTTGGCCCAGCATCACTCCTAACGGCATCCTGTCTCCAAGCCCCGGACCGACCGAACTGCCCGCATTGTCGACTCTCCACCCACCGCTGCGCTTGCTGTTGCATCTGACAGACACCATTGCATTACACCCACGTTCATCAATCATAGCATAGACATTCACAAGCAAAAGCACACTCTCTCCCACGTATCTCCCCCCTGTACTACCCCGACCCCAATTCAAGGACATCTGCGCGGGCCATTGCCGGAGCAAACCCACGCCCCACACGACCCCACCGACCTCGGCCATCTCTTCCTCTTGTCCTCGTTCACCTTTTCTCCGCCCGCCCACCATGCTGTCCATCTTCAACCGCTCAGCAAGGAGGCAGACGGAGAACGCACATGGCTTGAGCGCAGAAGAACATCCCACGCCGCACAAGATACGGTCATTGATAGAGGGTGGAAAGCTCTTTCGCCGGAGCCACACCGACATGCGTGAAGCGGCCGCCGGAGGCAAGTCTGCCAAACGAAGAGCGTCCGTCCTCAACCTCACGGCCGGCGTGCGCAGGCAAGGCGACGTCGACGGCTCGGGATCTGACATGGACACGTTCAAGGCAAGAGAAGCCCCGCACAACGCAGTGGTGAGCACCACAGAGCTGCCCATTGGCAAAGCGGCGACGCCCACTCCTCCCTCGCCCACAAAACCACCCACGCCCTCTCTGCGCCAGGTGCCAAACGGACATGCGCCAGCTATCGCTCCCCTTCCCCAACCCGACCGTCCCCCAACTCCCCCTTCGTCCATTGCTCCTCACTCTGAGCGGGATACCATCCCAGCAGAACCCATCAACGGCCTTGCTCTCACCGGAATGGCGCCTTCACAGCCTCTCCCTACCCCCGTGTCTGCTGTCGACGAAACCCTTGCTCCATCTCCCAACCGCATAGTCCCCACCTCACCGCGTCCTCCCTCATTGCCTCGCCCTGCACTCAGTGTCGACACTCAAAAAGCTGTCGCGGGTCCCAACGGCGATGCGGTGGCCCACTCGCCGGATAACGCCACCTACGCCACCCCCAGCGGCACCCCCAGCGGACCCTCGCCAATAACAGAACACTATGCAACGCCGGCCGCCGGCTCTCCCACCGAACCGACACTCATAGCCCCTTCCACAGCGCCGTTGCGGCTTGTGCGGAGTGCCGAACCGTCCCGCACCATCGAGAGCATGGCTGGCCGTGCGACCGGCGTCATGACAGGCGGAGGTGGGGTAAGCCGTCGTCGCAGCTCCGCAATGTCGGTCACCTCGGCCATGTCGGCCTATGATAGCCCTCATGGGCACGGACAGCGCAAGCGCTCGTTTGTGCTCCAGAGCCCACCCATGCCTCAGCCCATCGCAAACTTGCCTACATTGAGTGCCGGCGCGGCAAGCCCCGGTGCAGGACCGAGTAGGATGCCAGAATGGGGCGCGCTCGCGCTAGAGGGAGGACCAAAGTCGCCCTCTGCTGGCCCCCATGCCACGCCGCATGCGAACGGCTACCCGTTCTTTGCGGCTCCGTCATCGCCTACACCTGTCAAGCAGCAAAGCAAGGACTTGACCGACGCTGAGATTAGGAAGGCAACGAAATCAATGGTGAGTGTTTCAGAGTTTGTGCACAGCTGACGTGTCGCAGCCTGTCATGTTGCGTGTACCCAGCCGCCCTGCAGCCGTAGACGAGGACGTTTTTGAAGACGACGGCGGCGAGGCAGAGGACGACGACGACGACGAGTCGGAAGAATCATCGCCGAGCATTCGCCAGGGTCCACCATCCCCGCCCACATTCAACCTTGGAAAACACCCCATGACCCCGGTCGCCGAGGAGGTGCCCTCTCGGCGCCCCAGCGCACCCACTCCTGTGGATGTCCGCATCATGGGCTCAAACTCGCCAAAGTCTGTGTGGAACCTCGCCAATGGTCCTCACAGCCCTCGCATACCCCGCGAGTGGTCGTCGTTTTCTGGCTCTACGCTTCACTCGACCTCGAAAAATGTGCCGTCCCACCCGCCTGGCTACTTTGACAACGCGGTTATTGCCTCGTCCGCTGGACCCTCGACTGGCACGCCCCCTCCTTCGGCCGGCGCCTCCAGTGCCGTCAGCGGAACGGCCTCGGAGCTGGGTCGCCGCGAGGTACTCGAAAGCCCCAACTCTGAGCTGACGGGCACGACCAACACGGACGAGACAATCGGCGACGAGGCCGAGGATGACGGTGATGAGGACAGTATTGCTGAGAGCGACATTGGGTCAGAGGAGCACGCGCCTGCGACCGTGCCAGCCTTGGCACCGGTCCCCGCCGCCCTCTCCCCTCGCTCTCCCCAGCGCCCCGCCCTTTATTCACAGGCGTCGCAGTCAATGATCAACCTCCCGACTGGGTCCAACGCCCGTGCTAATGGTCTGGAGGCGATCGAGGAGCCTGTGCCCAACGAGGCCTGGGCGCACCCACCCCCTACACCCGCTGCAAGACGCGCCTCGCTTCTCAGCCCGCCTACCCTCAAACGTCGTCTGTCGGCCAGCGACCTCGACCCGCCCAAGTACGAGCCTCACTCGTGGTCAACCTCTGTGCCGCTGCCAGGCCCCCGTGACGAGGAAGGCCGCGAGCGCCTGCCTGGCTACTGGTGTGGTGTTCACATCGAAGGCACTCTGTCGCGCAAGATGGAGTTTATGCAGCCTGGCGTCCAGGCGCGCGATCGTGGATGGAAAAAGTACTATCTCGTTCTGCACGGCACCGCGCTGTACGTGTACAAGTTTGACCCTTGCAAGGTGCCTCTGCGCCAAGGCGAGGTGTACCAGACGTGCACGGAACGTGAAGCGCAGACCTTCCTTCACGTGCACACTGCTCCAGACAGGCGTACCAGCATGGCAGTGACGACTCAGCTGCCAGTTACATCCAGCCCCCGCCTCACGCCCGCCCCGCCCCCTCGATCTGGCACCAATTCCGGCGCTACGACTCCGCAACGCTCTTCCACGCCCCTGCAGTCTCGCGCGGCCACCCCGCAGCGTCAGACGCGGCGCAACACGATAGGTATAGAGTCGGCTCTCCAGCGCACGGCTTTGAATATAGCGCACGCCGGTCACCGCCGTACCACAGTCGGTTCGGCCAATGCCCCATCCAACAACCCCGACGACGACAAGGATCCGTCGCTGTTCAACCCTGAAACGACCCGTCGCCGTGCAGGCACTCTTGACAGTGTTGCCTCCTCGACTCAGTCGGCGCCTATCGCGTCGCACCTGCCCTTTGCCCACAACCAGCTTGTGCACATTTACTCACTCGTTGGCGCCGAGTCGGGTTTGGCTGCCGATTACAAAAAGCGCCTGCACTGCGTCCGCGTACGCGCCGAGGGCCAACAGTTTATGCTCCAGACGGAAACGGCGCGCCAGTGCGTACAGTGGATCGAGGCCTTCCAGGCGGCAACCAACGTCGCGCAGGACCTCGACGTCCGCCCTATGCCCGTGCAGCAGACGCTTCCCCGTCGTCGTCGCCGCGTCGCTCGTCCCCGTGACACAGCCGCCGCTGGCACGACCACAACCGACGGCTCCAACACAGCCTTCCAGGACACGCCTGCCGGTAACATTGCCGCCGTCGAAGCTGCCGAGCGCGCCCAGCGTGATCGCGACAGGATGCTCGCTGAAGATCAAGCTGCCGCCGCACGCGAATAGTCGCGGCGTGCGCTCTGTGTATCATCTTCTTATCTTGCTTTGTCCACAACAATACAAAACCCAAATTTCCACTCTCCATTGACGCCGACTCGTTCCTTGTGGACGAGCACTCGATCGGAACCTCCCATTTTCTGCCTTGCATTTCACGGACTCTAGCTGTGTACGGCCACGTCCGTTGTCCATTATTGTAGACATCCTTGCTGTATTGTATGCACTTGATGGCATCACGCAACTAAAACGGAGCCTAGTAGTGACTGACCATGGTCCGCGTGGGTCAGAGCTCGCGGCTCGGTTGGGATATACATCATGAATCTAGGGCGAGGTGGAGATCTCGGCGCCGGTGTGGCCGAGGCGGAATGCGTCGTGGTTCGTGATAGTGTCAGTTGTTAACGCCAGTCTGCGGCGGTGACATGCGGCATGCGCAGCGCGTTTGAAGAGCCGGTACTGGATATGGTGACGGCGCATCCGTCCAACTACATACATTGCTCGTACATACGCGCTTTCTGACTATCCGTGTATTCTATCCCCTCATACCGGTTCGCAGGATCACAGCTCTTTTGCAACTGGGCAAGCCGTTCTCCGTCTAGCCAACAACCACCGTACTAGCACACTGCTCACAACTGATCGCTATGCTAACTCAAGGCGTCGCTTACAGACGCTTGAGCCGGCTGTTCTTCTTCAGGTACTTGTTAAAGTGATGATCCTCCGTCCCGAACGCCAGTGCCCAGGCGGCCCATCCACCGATAAACCCATTACCCAGCATGCTGATAGTCGCCAGTGCGCCGAGGGGCACGTTCCAGCTGATAATGCTCGTGACGGCGCCGAGAATCGCGAGGGTCAGGACAGCGGCGTTGCGGCCCGGAGACCTTGTTGCGTGGTAGGCTGGGGCGATGACGAAGAGGCACAGCGCTGCGAGGGCCAGGAGACCGAGACCGAGGAGGCGGGTGAGGAAGACCTCGAGAGTTGAGAGCTGTCTGGGACCCGTGCCCGCCAAGTAGAGGATGAGGGAGGGGAGGAGGATGAGAAGAAGCGCGGCGAACGAGTACCTGCGGTGTCAGCTTCGATCTGAGATAGAGGACAGTGAGATTGGGTCTGGAGCGCCACCCATCTACGCCTGAGATGATTGCGGGCGATCAGGCCAACATAGAGACGACCTCTACGCCGTCTCACGCGATCCTTGACCCGTGGGGAAAGGTTGCCATACGGGACTCACCATCCAGCAGCCGCGAGGGCAAAGTAACTGGTAGCATCCAAACTACTCTCAGTGGGGCGCACAGTCGCCTTTGCCAGGTCTTCGGCCTTGCGATATCCTTGTCCCAGACCACCAGGAGCCGGGTCGTGGCGGTATGGTGGTGGCGGGAACTTGGCTGACGAGGAAGCGCCTGCCGATGTCGTCGAGCCGCCCACTGGCAGCATTTCGATTGGTTTCTGCGACATTGTAGTTGGTGCAGAGTAAAGAGCGCGGTGAGAGTCTGATGTGAGCTCTTATGGCTGTCGATGTGGAAGCTGCGTGGCTGTGAGAACAGAGGACGTGTTCAACATTGCAGTTCGACCATGATGATGCGTCATGAGAGCCGAGATGCAGTAAGAGGTCACGTGGCCAAGGCGTGGAGGACACGTGTAACGGAAGCAATGTTAGAGTACGCCTTGGAACATCCTCTGCGTGGATGAACTCGGATAAACTTTTTCCGATTGCCCAATAATCTCAATCGTGGGTAATCTTGGCGCATCTTCTCATCTCTTCATCGCCGTCGCGTCCATTTCCCATGCTGCAAGGATCAAGGTGACAGACCTGCATGGAAAAGGAGTACGAAAAGTTCATCCTGCGTCGTGTTCTTCCCCTATCTCTCTATCGGCGAGTACTGGAGCAACGCCAAGTCTCACCACCCCTTGAACGCTTGGCATCGACGATCTCAACTTTCAGCTCATCATCCTTATCTAGGCCGTCGCTAGCGAGAGACGACAACTCAACCAGGCATGATCGTCAACCATGCCGCAGACTCGGCCCTCGCCACTATTGGCGCGGTGCTGTGGTCCCTCCAAGTAGTTCCTCAGATTATCAAGAGCTACCGCACAAAGTCGACCGAGGGTCTGTCGCCTGCGCTCATGTTGTAAGTCGCTCGCACCCGCGGGGCCACCATGTACCCCGGGAGATGAATTGGGAGCACCACCAAAGCTCCTTCGGTTACTTTCCTGAGGTCATGGGTCCTCAACACGAGATCACAAGGCTAACAATCCCAGCATCTGGGGCTGCGCCTCTATCTTCCAGGCAGCGTACCTCGTCTCTCAACACTCTAGCATCCCACTCCAAATCCAGCCCCACGTCTTTGGCAGTTTGGGCGTCGTCTCCTGGGCGCAGTGCCTATACTATGGCTCTAAATTCAGCAAGTGGAAGTCGATCGCGTGCATGTGCGCCTTCTACGTCGTGTTCGCAGGGTTTGAGGTGGGCTCAGTCTTTGCCCTCTGGGCCGGCCGCGACAATGGCTTCGAGTGGCCCGTTCAGATGTACGGCTGGATCACCTCTGCCCTCCTCGCCTGTGGCCTGCTGCCCCAGTACTGGGAGATTTACAAGCACAAGGAAGTCATTGGTATCTCGATCATGTTCATGATGGTCGACATCTGGGGCGGCCTCTTCTCTGCCGTATCCCTCTTCTTCCGTGAAACGTTCGACTCGACGGCATTCGTGCAGTACATGCTCGTCGTGGTACTTGACGGCCTCGTAGTTGTCCTGGCAATGATCCTCAACCCGATGGCCAAGCGGCGCCGTGCCCGCGAGGCACTCAAGGACGACGAAGAGTCTAGCGCAGAGTCCCCTGCGGATTCCACGGGTGGCGACAGCACCATCTCCCGAGTCTTGAGCTCCGGCAGCATTGTTCCCGAGGTCGGTGGCGTCGGTGGCGGCCGCGGCGGTATCCCCGGCGGGAGTGCGGAGAAGTATTACGAGCTCGAGCACAAGCGCAGCCATTCGTTGCAATTGACCCGCAGCTCGTCGCCCTGTAACGACAAAACGGCTCCGCGGACCATCTCCAGCGAGCTGGGTATCACAGTAGAGGAGAAGTAGGTCTGCGCGCCGCAGACACGTACAGTAGTAGTTTAGAAGCCTTTCGGCACCCTAGAGTTATAATCTCAATCATATACGTATCACATAGCATCCTGCACATCTTGCATGCCAGCATTTCCATCATCGTACAGAGCAGAGCAGTCCCAAATCTTGCATGACAAGTCGTTACAGATCAGATCGGCCGTTCTAAAATACAGTATTACTCGGGGGATTAGATCTAGGCAGAGTAGAACTCTGGGTCGCGTCAGCGCTGCCCTTGTGATAACGGAGTAGACTCACTCTTATTAATCTGGTGGATAAGCATATTGAGGTTGAACGCAGCAGTGCCGTCAAACATGTCGAGACGGACATTGTTGTCAAACTGCGCCTGGAGGAGATCCTCCATGCGCATCTCCTCGCGGCCAATATTGTTGCCACCGGCCGCAGTCATCTCGAGGACGAACACGCCGACGACGTTGGATCCAATCACGAGATGCAGAGAGTTGAACTGGCGAGGTGAATAGCCCGTGACGGAGAGCAGGATCCCTTTCTCGTACAGGTCGGCCGCAGAATACTTGTAGCTGCCAAACTTGGTCTTCTTGCCGCTGCCGCGCTGGTGCCAGTACTGCTTGGACATGAACGGTGCCTTCTTCTTTTGCTGAAGCGCAGCCATGGCCGTGTCGATATAGTCGTGGTAGCTCTGGATCTGCTCCTCAAACTTTTGGCGCTTGTCACTCAAGTGTGCGTGCGCCTCGCTCATCGCAGACAAGTCGACCTTGCGCTTCTGGCGCATGCGATGCTTCTCCTTGATATCTTGGGCAATCGACACGAGGAGTCCGGCAAACTGGTCGTCACGGGATAACCTTCCGGCCTCTACCAGTCCCATACAGAACTCGACAGCACGCGCCTTGACCTCGTGGAAGGGCAAGCTGCGGATACTCTCCATCTGGTACTCGGTCTCGGCGGGAGTGGGCGGCAAGTCGTGTCTCTCGCGGCGTGCTTGCTCGAGCGCAATGTCGCGGTGAACTTCATAGATCCACTTTTGCTCATCCTCTTCGGTCGGGTGCTTCAACAACACCTTGAACAGGTCGCGGCCAGTCTGCACGCGCAAGACGGCAATCACATGTCGCTTGGCCTGCACCTCCAGCTCGCGCATCGCCGCAACGTGGGGGTCGCTTGTCTGCAACGTCGCAAGGCGGTTCGTGAGACGGACACGCACAGTATTCTTGCTGCGGTCATAATCAATAGGTGGGCCCTCAAGCTCGTCCAAGACGCTCTCGATAGGGTCACTCGCCTTGCCAGCTGTCAACACGGGCACGTTCCGCATGAGGATGGACAACAAGCCGTAGATATCGCTGCGCGAAATGGCAATGGGCGTAGCCTCGGACGTCGACTCGAGCATCTCCTGCACCTGGAAGTCGACCTCGGCAACATCAAAGATCCAATCGCCCATCTGGCGACCAGCGGCGCGAATGAACTCATCGAGAGGGACGCGCACAAGACGGTCGCGCTCCAGGTCATGGAAGTTCTGCGCGGCGACGTGACCGAGCAGATTAGCAATAGTCGAGAGGTTGCGGCGCTGGATCGGGTTCACGTTCTCCGCTATGCCGTAGGTCTCGGGAGCGACAATGGCGGGGAGAATAAACGGCAGGATGATGGCCTTTGCGACCACGGGCCAAAGCTCACTGTCCTCGACATCGCGGTAGCGGACGCGGAGGGCGAGAAGCGCCTCTCGAGCGAGCAGGCGGATGGTGTACGGCATCTGCGCCGTCGACGCCATGATCGCCTTGCCCATGAGATCAGCCAGGGCGCGCAGCTCCTGGAGGTGGTGAATGTACAGAGTACGTGTCTCGCCGTGGCTCTGCAGAATTTGGTCCGCAGTAAGGTCGCGTGGCAAAACGCTCTTGACGCCCGTCAAGCTCTCCTCGGCATTGATGAGACGGTTGTACATGTCGACGGGGTCGGTAGACAGGTCGAGCTCTTCGGCCTGGACGACGCGGTTGATGTGGTCCCAAAGTACATTTTGCACGTACGGCGTGAGCAAAGGCTTGACATACTGCGCTGTAACCGAAATGACCGCGAAGCGCGAGTTGGCCAGATCCTCAAGGCTGCGCGAGCGGAGAATCTGCTCGTGTATCGATATCTGGAGCAGCTTGTGGAAGAGGTACTCTTCCCGCCTGTCGTGACCGAAACCAAACAGGATAAGCGTAACACCCTCGACGAGGCGTGCGTCCTTCTCCATGTCGGGATCCGAGTTGAGCTGGTGAAGCAGGCGAGAAATGTACTTGGGCTGGGTCTGGAGCGTGAAGAAGAGGTGCTCGTACAGCTCGAGCTTCCGCTGTGTAGCACGGTCGAGGTGCACGCCGACAAAGGGGTCACCACCACCTGGCGTCTGGAACGCCGACTCGTCAACGGCACCGTGGCGGCGCTTGGCGCGAACGAGGTCCTCGAACGACATCTTATTCTTCAAAATAAGTGCAATCTTGGTGTCGAGCTCCTGCACCTCAGTCTCGAGAGTCTGGTTGGTTCGCAACAACTCGACGACGTCCTTACGCAGCGTGTCGATACGCAACTGGTCGTGGAAGTCGACCTCTGTGTCGTCGAGCAAGTGCATGTAGTTCTGGATCGTAAGGACGTCGACGCCAGAACTAGTGATGAGGCGGTCGTACATCAGCCGCTGCTTGCGACCACGCCATATGGACTGGACCTTGACAATCTTGTCCTGGTTGGCGTACAGGTAGCGGAGGCGCATCCAGAGGCGACGGCGGGCGAGGAAGCCACGCATAAGCGACTGGAGGAAGACGAGAGCCCCCTGCGTGTGCGGGTCAACCAAGTAGTCGCGCCACTCGCGGTACTCCTGCCGAGCGAGGTATCCACGAGCGACAGCCTGGAAGCCAATGACGTCGGGCTGGACAAATTCGAGCTTCTTCTTCTGCTCCACGGTCTGGCGCTTGGCGAGCTTGGAACGCAGGAAGGCCTGCAGACCACCAACAGATCCAGCGACCTCGACCTTGGTGAGCGCCTTCTGCATGTTCTCGTGCTGCCTCTTGGCGAGACGACCTCGCGCAATAGCCTGAAGACCAGACAGAGAAACAGTGACCTTGGCCATGTCGCGGGTAAACACCTTCTTGCGTTGACGAGTGAGCATGCCACGCGCCGCAGCCTGGATGGCGACAATGTAGTCGGCGGCGTCGTCCATTTTCTTCTCGTGAGCGCGGACGTGGCGACGAACAAGAGCGCCACGGAGGTGACTCTGGAGGGCCACAAAGGTGCGCTCGCGTGCGTAGACGACCTGCATCTGCTTGGCTACAGCCTGGCGAGTGAGGCGACCACGCAGAGCAGCCTGCATCGTCGTTACCGACTTGACAGTAGACAGGGCAACGAATGCCTTTCGGTCGGCCTTCTGGTTGCGACGAACAAGACTTCCGCGGCACGTGGCCTGAATAGCGACAATCGCCTTGCGCTGGCTCTCAATACGTTTGGCTTCATCGCGGCGGCGCAGACGAGCCAATCTCCCACGAGCGTGAGCCTGTACGCCGACCATGGATCGCGAAGAGGTGCGAACACTCGTGGAGTAGTCGTTCCACTGGACAGCCACGAGATGCGCACGCGCAGCAGCCTGCAACGAGGTCGCCCAGTTCCCAAGCTTCTGGTGGCTGTTCTTCTCTGCGCTGAGCTTTTTGCGAGTGATATGGCCACGCGCCTGAGACTGCACGCCCTTGACCATAGGCGCCACGAGCTTGAGCTGGGCCTTGACGCGCGACTTGCGCTGACGGGCGAGCGCACCACGAAGCTGCTGCTGACAGGCAATGATTGATGGCTCGCACTCGAGAAGTTCACGGTCGCGTTCTGGTTGTCAGCATTGTTCACGCCGTGACACTTACTCTCATCCTCGGTCTCTTGTTCTTCCTCCTCCTCTGGCTCCCAGCTGGCCTCCTTGGCGAGGGTCTGTCCAACCTGCTGGAAGTTGGGCATGGCGACACCTTGCAAACCCTTTTCGGTAGCAGCAAGCTGCTCGTCGGTGAACTCAAACTGACCGACGAGATTGTTCATACGCTCAGCGCGGCCGAGACGAGCAAGCAAGTGGCTCAAGACGTGGATACAGAAGATGGCCTTGGGAATGTTCTTGCCGTTGTAGAGATCCGTGAGCTCGAAGATGAAAATCTCGGGCATGCCAATATTGCGGACAAAGTTGAGAAAGTAGTTGATGTTGTCGCTCTGGCGGAAACGATGCTTGGCCTCGGTCCAGATACGCTTCACGACCTGCTCACCCTCGTAGACACGGGCAAGCTTGGCGAGAACGACACCGTCGCGCAGACCCTGCTCCATTTCTGTGACACCAAACTCGAGCTCCTCATCGAGGCAGCCTTCGATCCACTGCTGAGCCTCTCCGATGTGGCAGAGATACTCGTAGGCAGCGAGATCGTGGCGCTGGCGGTCCATCCAGTTGTTACCAGCGAGGCGGCGCGAAGGAAGAGGAGCAGGAGCAAGCTTGGCAGACGAAGCTGCCAAAGGCAATCTCGAAAGGCGCAGGCGGTTCGATGTGCCTGCGACACCCTCGTCGTCTGCCTTTCTAACTGGCGTCGCGGCACCAATGGCGTGCATGAGGCCCTTCATGTCCTCGCCAGTAACCTCGGCGCGCGGCTGGAGGTGGAAGTTGGTCTTGGGCGTCTGCGGTGTGAACGACGAACTGATCTTGCTGGGAGTGCGCGGAACCTTGGACGGAGTCTGGCGGTTGACGGTAGCCAGGGGAGCGAGTGGCGTCGTGCGAGAAGATTGCGGCGTTGAGCGGGTTGGTGTGCGAGGAGTCTGAGGTGCAATCGTCTCGGCTGCCGCACGGGGGGGAGTGTTCTCCTCGGTCGACTCATTGACGACGGGAGCGCGGCTGAGAGACGACTTGCGGTCCTTAGCCATTGATACCTTGCGCGCGTGGCTGGTACGGCGCGAGTCGCCTTCCCAGCCTTGGTCGCCGGAAACAATACGAGGGAGATGCTTGCCCAGTCGGCGGCGGTCAACACCGAGCGAAGGAACTCGTGCTTTTGGGGCAGGAGCTCCAGCATCACCAGAGGCAAAGCGAGATGCCATCGAGGAGACGCTGCCCTTGGGAGGACCCGTCGGGGCGCGGAACGAGAGACCGGCAAACTTGGGCTTGCTGGGTGAGCTTGTGTCGGGGCCAAGGGAAGGACGCGCCGGTGAGAAGACATCGCCCGCAGCAGGTGCAGGCTGAGGTGTGCGGGAGATGCCAAGGTCTGCGGTCTTCGTGGGACCCTTTGATGGGGTCGTCGGCGGCTTAGGAGACTCTGTAGCGCCGAGATCAATGCTTTTAACCTTTCGCAACACTGGTGCCTCAAACTTGCCCGGCGAGGCAACGAGCGGCTCGGCGGGACGAGAAGCAATCTTGACACGATCTCCAAATGGCGACGGCTTCGCCAAGCTGTCGGACACACCAGTCACCGATGGTTCCCTCCTGTGGCTGATCGAACCTGACGGGGTGTCCTCTGTCTTGGATTCCTGGCGAGCACGGCTACCAAACATCGATGCCCTCTCAGCGACAGACGATTGCCTCGAAAGCGACGCGCCAGTCTTGGGAGTAGACTGCATTTCCAACTTTTGCGGTGACGACGCAGCCTCGCGGAGCTCGCGAAGTTGGGAAACAGACGGAGCCTGGCGGAGCTTGGGCATCGTTGGTACCTCCGAAGTCGCGGGGGAGTCGCCGAGCGTTGAGATAGACCGAGCTTCGCGAAGTTTGGGAACGGACGGCCTTTCGCGAAGGGCTGCCTGCTCACGAAGCTCAGCCACAGACGGGGTCTTGGCCAGATTGGGCAGCGACGGCATCCCGCGCAGCGTTTGAGCGGTGGAGGAGGTAGCGGGATTCTGCAGAGTCTTGGTCGAATCGTTCGTTGGAATTTGCCGACTTGGTCGAGTGAGAGGTTGAGCGACTGTGCCGGGAGGGCAGTCCTCTGCCTTTGCCTTGTCGGTAGAAGCCAGCTCGAAGGTGGCTGGAACGGGAACTTCGACCTTGGAAGCCTGTGGGTGGGTCTCCTCCTTGGTTGGAGTGCTCACTGCCGAATCGCCCCCAGCCTGGGCCTTCTTCTTGGCCTCGAGCCGACGCAAAGCGTTGGCACGTGCCTCGGCGAGCGTGTCGGCTGCGGTTTTGGAACGGCCAGCCGCCACGGATGTTTCTACGGCATCGGGAGTCGTGCTAGTGTAAGAAGTCATGGAGGCAGGGCGCGTGCGAGGAAGAGTGGGCAGGTCGGCATCAGTGGCGGCGGCGTCCTTAGGCTTGACTGGTGCAGCGCTGGACTGGGCTGCTGGCTGGTCGAAGATAATGTCCGGCTGAACAGCTGCTGCTGTTGACCTCCTCGGCGGAGAAGCAACTTTTGTTGCGGTACTGGCGGAGGACATGATGGTGGAAGCGCTGGACAGACTGGAAGGGTTCCAGCCTGACATGCCAATGACAGTTGCACGCTGGCTGCGGTCCGCCTGCGAGGATCCGGAAGGAAGTCTGCTAGAATCGGCAGTAAGACGAGAAGATAGAGGAGAGGACGTCGACGCGGAAGGAGCCGTGGACGAAACAGGTGGGGAAGCCTGAGTTACTCCAGGTGTAGCCATCATACTCCGAGGGCGAGGGGAAGGAGCAGCGTCGAGCTCTGTTGCGCTAGCCTCTATCTTGGCTTCCCACTGCCCGCGAGCAAGATCGACAGATTTTCCCCTGCCCCCATGCGTGAGCCCAATGCGAGCACCGGAGCCTGAGCGACGAAGACCTGCGGCTGTCGTTTGGTCACGCAGCGAGTTCATTCGAGATAGCCCCCGCGACGGGCAGTTTGTGCTGGGAGTGGACCCATTGGCGATACCTGCTAGTCCTTGTCCGCCCATGAGCCTTGTCTGGTAGGCATAAATGGAAGGGGAAGCTGCAATGTCGCTTTTTGACGGCGACGAGTCGGAGGGGTCGGTCATTGTTGGTGTTCTAATGTTGCTTTGATTTCTCAGAGGGAAGGTTGTCGAGGTGGTCGATGGGGTCTTACAAGTCGCTGTGAGAGTCGAACATTGACAAGTGGAGGGAAGCGGCCCTTCGAGGGGGGCGAAAGTGTGGTGTAGTGTGCTATCCCAGAGCTGCGAAAAGAGTCGAACAAGAGCAAAAGAGCAAGAGGTTGTTGGTTGTTGTTGATTCTGCAACGAGTGGGATCCGGCCCTGACGCGTCTCACGCTCACCCTGAAAATCAAAATTATATATCCCTCCCTTTTGGCCACGTGAACGACCCTTTTGCCACCGAGCGGAATCAGATTGTTTTCGCAGAGATTTTGAGAATGGCCTGGCTGTGTACGAGGTTGATGCAGCATTGAGTATCTTGCTGCGTTTACCTATACCCCCTTTCCTACACTAGGCAACATGGGAAAGCACGACAAGAAGTCCGGCAAGGGCCGTCTTGACAAGTTCTACCGACTTGCCAAGGAGCAGGGCTACCGCGCCCGTTCGGCATTGTGAGTTGCAGCATATGAGAAGAGCTGCTAACCTCCACAGCAAGCTCATCCACTTGAACCGCAAGTATGACCTTCTCTCCAAGTCCAAGTGCGTTATCGATCTCTGTGCCGCCCCCGGTGGTTGGTTGCAGGTGGCCGAAAAGTACATGCCCAAGGGTGGTCTCATTATCGGTGTCGACTTGGTGCCCATCAAGCCCATCCCCCACTGCATCACCTTCCAGGCCGACATTACCACCCCCATCTGTCGCCAGACTCTGCGCACGCACATGCACGACTGGAAGGCCGACCTTGTTCTCCACGACGGTGCCCCCAACGTTGGTTCGGCATGGGTGCAGGACGCTTTCACTCAAAACGAGCTCGTGCTCCAGTCGCTCAAGCTGGCCACCGAGTTCCTCATGAAGGGCGGTAGCTTTGTGACCAAGGTGTTCCGTTCGCAAGACTACAACAACCTGATGTGGGTCTTTGGCCAGCTCTTCCGCAGCGTCGAGGCTACCAAGCCCCCTTCGTCGCGTAACGTCTCGGCCGAAATCTTCGTCGTGTGCCGCGACTTTATTGCTCCCAAGCACATTGACCCCAAGTTCCTCGATCCCAAGCACGTCTTCAAGGACCTTGCTCCTCTCCCCGAGTCGATCATCGAGGCTCCCGCTACCAACGCCGCCGGTGTCACCGTTGCCGCCACCCAGGCCTCGACCTCGGCCGCTGCCAACGCCGCCGCCCGCATGGCATCAAACAACCACGCTCACGCCAACGTGTTTGCACCCGAGAAGAAGCGTCGTCAGCGTGACGGTTATGCCGATGGCGACTACACTCTCTTCCACCAGGGATCTGCCTCTGACTTTGTCCGTGGTGACCCCGTCGCTGTCCTTGGGAGCTTGAACCAGATCAAGTTTGAGACGGATGAGGAGAAGGAGTGGTTGAAGTCGCGTCACACGACCGGGGACATTCTTACCAGCTTTAAGGATCTCAAGGTTCTCGGCAAGGGTGACTTTAAGCAGCTCATGAAGTGGCGTCTGGCGATCCGTCTCGAGATTGGCCTCGACGTCAAGGCCGACCCCCATGCGGACGCCACGGAGGAGGTTCAGGTTGAGGAGCTTGACGAGGAGGAGCAGATTACCCAGGAGGTGAGTTTTGCGTTGGGCTTGTGTTAACTTTGCCCAGCTCAAGAAGCTGCACGACAGCAAGCTTGCCAAGCAGAAGCGCGAGAAGAGGAGGAAGAACGAGATCAAGGCCAGGACTATCCAAAAGCTGCAGCTTGGAATGACCGCACCCACCGACCTCGACATGAACGACAATGCCCTCGCTGGTGAGGACGAGATGTTTGACCTGGGCGAGGGCGAACGTGAACTCCGTGGTGGCAACCTCCGCGACGCTGTGCAGGACGAGGACGGCATGTCTGACTCTGAGGACGAGGCATCTGCCGAGCTCGCTGGGGAGGAGTCTGACGACGAGGTTCTCTCGTCTGACGAGGAGCGCGAGATCCGCACCCGTGCACTCGAGGGCGAGCTTGACGGCCTTTACGACGACTACAAGGACCGCATGGCCGAGCGCGACGCCAAGTGGAAGGTCAAGCAGCAGCGTCTTAAGGACCGCAACTTTGCCGCATGGCACGGTATCAAGGAGGGAAGCGACAGCGAGGACGACGGTGTCGACAAGGGCTACCGTGACGGCATGGTCCGCCAGCCCCGCCGTGGTGACGCCGACGAGGAGGAAGAGGAGAGCGACCAGGGCGAGGGTGGCTGGGACGTCGTTGCGGCCCAAAAGGCTACTCTCGGCGAGGAGCCTGACAGTGACGACTCGGACTTCGACGAGGACGCACCCAAGGCTCCCAAGCCTAAGAAGGCCGTCATGATCAGGCCCTCTGTCGCCGAGCCACAGCGTCTGCTCACGACTCTCTCGGCGCAGAAGGAGCGTGCGCAGATGAGCCGCACTGCCCAGGTTTGGTTTGACCAGTCGATCTTTAAGGATGTCGGTGACCTTGCCGCCCTGGACGGCGACGACGAGAGCGAGGAGGATGACGAGGCTATGGACGAGGACAGTGACGATGAGGAGGAGGACGAGGACGAGGACAGCGAGGAGGAGGTCGAGGACAGCGACGTCGAGATGGCATCGACTCTTGATGACCAGGAGGAAGAGGACGACTTTGAGGTCGTTCCTCAGGAGAAGGACGACGACCCCGAGTGGGACGTCGACGATGAGGACCAGGATGAGGTTTTGCAGAAGAAGATCAAGAGTGAGTATGCCTTGACGTCCAACTGTTTCCGCCACTGACAATCTCAGCCAAGGGTCTTCTCACTGCCGAGGCCCAGACGCTTGCCAACAAGCTTGTCAACCGTCAGACCACTGCATCCAAGCTCATCGATGACGGCTTCAACCGCCTGACCATGATGAACAAGGACGGCTTGCCATCGTGGTTCCTCGACGACGAGGCCAAGCACTACCGGCCCAACATTCCCATCACCAAGGAGGCAGTCGAGGCCCTCAGGGAGCGCCAGCGTGCTCTGGACGCTCGTCCCATCAAGAAGGTCGCCGAGGCCAAGCAGAGGAAAAAGTTCAAGGCTGTGCAGCGCCTGGAGAAGGCCAAGCGCAAGGCGGACGGTGTCATGAACACTGAGGACTTGAACGACGGCGAAAAGGCGCGCCAGGTCAGCAAGCTCTTGCGCCGTGCGGCGTCGGGCGAGAAGAAGAAGGAGAAGAAGATTGTCGTCGCCCGCGGCGTCAACAAGGGTGTCAAGGGCAGGCCAAAGGGTGTCACGGGCAAGTACAAGGTCGTCGACGCCCGCATGCGCAAGGAGGTGCGTGCCCTCAAGCGCATCAAGCGCGCCTCCAAGGGCAAGCGCAAGTAGTTGGGCTATTCTTCTTGTAGACCACAGGCGCAGTTGGGAGTCTTGGGGTCTGAGCATTCGGCATACAGAGTTAGTTTCTGGCACTTTTACTGCACGTTTGTACTACCATGCATCGATATATAGAGATACGTGATGTCCAACTCTGAAAGTCACAATGTTGTCCGCGGTGCTGTCCATGTGCTAGATTGCCTGGGTTAAAATGCACTAGCATGGACAACACGTACTGTAGCTGTGTGGGCATGTTCTCTTTAGGGTCAATGCCTCCCTCAGAGCGAATGGATGCTCATCGCCAAGGACGGCACCGTTGAGGTGCCTTGATTGTATTCTGTACATAGTGTTGGTCAGGCTGACAACCTTGTTGCTGTCGTTACGAAGCGCTGTATGCAAATTGTAGCTGTTTGCTAAGGTCGTAATTCGCCGCGAGGGAGCAGTTGAACCGCACGACTTTGGGGCTCTGCACCAAGGTGTATCGGGCCTTTACAACAATGCTGAACTTGCTAAGACAGTTGCCGTCAGAGCCAATCTACACAAACTGACCCAAGATGAACCAAGTCGACAGCGTGCAATGAGGGCACACTGGCTGAATTGACAAAAAGTCCGGCCTCAGTGGCTCCCACGCACATTTCCTCATTCGCAGCCACACTACTCTACAGCTTTCCGACAGCGGAGAGCAGCAGCAAGCAGAAAACGACGCGCCCTGCTTATCTTGCACATGGGGGGGCATAAGACGGCTCTCCGCTCTCTAGTCTGCCAGATCCCAATGACTCGGCATGGTCGGCTACACTGCTGAATCAGCCAGCTCGTCAGCGGCTTACTACTGTAGATATTTTCAGTCTCGGCCGTTAGTACGGACGTCTTTGAATATGCTCTGGTCGATGCCAACGCGAGTCGGGCGTGTGACAAATCCATTCGCAAGCATGTATCTCATGGGGAACGGATACGGAGCAGCCATTTAAGTAAGAAGATGATACATAACCCGCAGTATGGGGAGGGGGTGATCGTCATCACCAACAACGACCCAAAATGACGTCCACTCTAACTTCCTCACCAACGTCTGAGGCAGCACTCAAGGAAGCAAGGCTCGCCCTGGCCTCAACCTCCCAGACAACCTTGAGAGACGTCGAGGCTGGCAACCCACCCAAGTCACCAACCCCGCCCGCAGACCAGCAAGCGCGTAAAGCCACATTACTGCTGCTACGAAACGGGGGCCTCCTCCTCGTCGTCCTCTGGGCGATCGCTACGTGGCTCTATGGTTCCAACTATGGATCCCAGGCGAGGGTGCATAATCTCACCGTAAGTCCAGCATGGGAGTTGATTGTTGACAGGACAGGTGCTCGTACGTGACTTTGACGGTGGCGCGATCGGTGCCGCGCTCGTCGATGCCACTGCCGCTGTGCGCGGCCAGGCGGGCATGCCGACGTTCGTGCACACCAACGAGTCGATTGAGGAGGTCGTCCGTCGTGTTTGGGAGGGAGAGTACTGGGCGGCTGTCACTGCTACCGCCGGGTCGACGCAGGTACGTCTGTTGTAGGCGGCTTGTCGCTGATATCCAGGCGCTAAACGATGCGCTTGCCACGGACGGCGGCGACTACTCCCCCCAAGCCGTGTATACCTGGTACGGTGCGACGGCACGGTATGCCGGGACCTTTGAGGGGATCGTCGTACCGGCCGTAGAGTCGGTTCTGGCCTCTGCCGAGCATGGTGTGCGGCGCTACGCAGTGGCCCAGGTAGCAAGCGGCGAGGCACGCTCAGCACAAGCCCTCGGCATTGTGGCCCAGCCCGCGACCTCGACGTTTATCGATGTCGCTCCAATGAACTTTCAAGCGCGCGCCTTTGTAAGTGCCTGCGCCGACGTCACGGCTGACAACCAGCTGAACGCCTTTGGTATCGTTATCGCACACCTGATCCAGTTCTTCTTCAACCTCGTGATGGCGGGCACCTTCACCGCGCTCGGCATCTATGCTTCGCGCGCGTTCACATCCCTCCTCAAGCACAAGTACACTGTAAAGCTCAGCTGGACGCTCCTCACAGCCCTGTCCATCACGGGCGTAGTATCCATCTACAACAATACCGCGCGCGTGGGCGCGAGAGAGTTTTTCGCCCACTGGGCCACCGAGTGGGCCTTCGCGTGGATCATCTTCAACTGCATGGGCATCATGCTCGTCTTCGTGCCCCCGGCGTTCGTGCCGATGGTCCTCTTCCCCCTCATCGTGACGTCCGTCACGGCGACGCTGCAGCCCATCGAGCTGTCGAATGCCGTCTATCGCATCTCGTACATGTTTCCCAGCCACGGTGAGTGCCTAGGCCTTAGGTAGGAGCTGACGGATAGCCTACTGGAACGTGGCGATCACCATCTACGGCCATGGAGCGTTCAACAGCCTCCACATCTACCTGCCAGTGCTCGCGGCTTGGCTCGTGGTCACCGAGCTTGGGTGGCTGTTTGCATACTGGAGTTTGTCGAAGCGGCTTACGAAGCATTGACCTGCTTTCGAGCCCTCTTGTGTGTCTTTAGAAATAGATCAATAGAGTCATCATATCTTGTAGCAACATCAATGTCATTGCATAGCCTCGTTGAAGAGGGTCGCAAAGCTGTGGTCTTAGGCGGCGAAACATTATGGTTAGTCTGTTGTGGTAGTCTTCAACGGCCAAGACGGCGTTTCCCCCGTACCGATGATCCCGGTGTGATCCATACGCTTGCATGCCTTGCTGCGGTGTTAGAGTTGCGAGCGACCCGAGATCTGCGCAGTCGTGTGCCGGCGGATTGACAATGGTCTTGGCGTGTCTGTTCCTCGCTTGATGAAGTAGCGAGGACACTGCAGCGCCTATTCCCATTCCCAGAGGTCAGAGGATCAGAGGTCAGAGGTCAGAGAGGGTTAGGAGGAGGCTACGTACACCAAGCCACCTAGTGCTATTCAGTTGTCTGATACAGTCAAAGACGACTATGGGAGGAACAGACATTCCTCGGACCCAGCAGGGAAGGCATTACATGAGAGCAAGCACACTCGGGATCAAATCCAAGGCAAGTGGAGTGGAGTGGTGCAGCACGTTCTGTACGACAACTGTACGTGTCCATGCACCATGTGCTCAGCTGCAGAGCTTGCAGCGGCGGAGCAGATGCTGTCGGCTCTGAAGGTGCTGTTCCGCAGTCATATGTAGAAGCAGAGCATTGCGTCGACGTCGACGGGGTAACGGCAAACGGAACGAGGGCAGCAGGTGGGATCCAAGCCAGCCAGGCAGCAGGAACCGCCGTTCACCGCCTCCAGGAACATACCACCTTTTCTGTCAACATGCACCTCGCAGATTGCGTGCAGAGTGCTTAGCCGCTCCACCAAGCGGGGCAGCAGCAGCACACGGGGTACACGGCGAATATGGCCCGTCTGCAGCAGCACATCCCCGAGCTCACAGCCATGATGATGATGCATGCCGCTCCCACTCTTGGCCGCCCAGGGTCTGTCTCTACTGCTTTTTGACCGTGCAGAACGACAACCGGCCCGTTTGTACTCTCCCTGCACTATTGGGGGCTTTCTCACCATTTGCACACACACACATTGTTGGCTTTTCCCATTCTCTCCTTCTCACACCCTACTTTTACCACGTCTCTCTCCCCCTCACTCTGCTCGTCACAGCCTCCTCACCTCCACGACCACCACCACCACCACCACCACTACCACCATCTCTAACCAACACCGCGCCATGGCCCTCGTCCTGCTTGCGGCCGCTGCTGCACTAGGCATGGGGGCATGCCCCGCCTCTGCACAAGACGTGCCATCACCCAGCGTCCATGATATCGTCTCCCAAACCGCATTCGTGTCCTCCCAGACCGCCTATGCGACCGCTGGCGCGACCGCTGGCCCCACCCTGCCCGCAAACACGGTCGACTCCGTTGGGTTCCAGCCCAACCTCGCGTTCCAGTGGCCCGTGCCAAACTACTACCCGGGCCTCAAGTACTATCCCGACGTGACTGCCGACACATTCAGCCCGGATTACAAGCCTGATTGGAACACGACCTTTGCGGAGCAGCACTTTACAGACGAAACGCCGCCAGTGCCCATTGGCAGTGGAAACTCTTCAACTTATACAACGAGCCAGAATGTGTCGCTCCAGTTCGAGTTTCTCGGCACTGGGTTCACGGCGTTTGGGTCTCTGCCCGCCATCACAAACCTGACCACTGAGGTCGACGGCGCGACCGGTTACGAGGTCAGCTCGACCATGTCTGTCGCGGCCAGTGCGGGCGCGTCGCCAGTCTCGTCGCCCATCCTGAACAAAAAGGTCGCAGAACGGACCAATCTTGCGTGGCGATACCACCAGGTGAACCTCAGCACTGATAACAACCGGGGCAACCTGTCTGTTGAATCCGTGTACATTTCTACGGGCATGTACACGAAAGCGTGAGTGCCCAAAGCGTGTGAGCAACGCTGACATCCAAGCGAAACGTTCCGGGATGTTGGTCAGAGGACTGAGGCGTTTGCCAGAAACGCGGAACCCAACTCGTGGTACCAGTACCAAGGCAACTGGAGCGCGTCGAGCGACGACGAGACTCCGACAGTGTGCAACGGGGATTGCAACGTGCACGCACAGGTGCCCGCCAACACGTCGTTCATTACCCTCTATGGCTCTATTGGCCCGACGTTTGGCAACTTTAAAGTCCAGTTCTCGCCGCCTCTCACCTGGCTGCCAGAGACAGCGGCGGACGAAGTCTTTAGCGCGACCAACAAATGGCATTTGCCCGGCTCGTTGCTGTACATGACCCCGCTCAACCCAAACGTCACCTACACCATGACCGTTGTCGGTGTCCCGGGACAGTCAGTCGACAACATTGGTCTCAAGAACACGACCTACTATTTCAGCCACGCGAAGGATCAGTCGACAGGTCTGCCGTCGTCGGGGGGCAAAAACGTGTCAACCAAGACGATTGCGCTCGCAGCAGTGTTTGGCGTCCTCGGCGGTCTTCTTTTCGCCGGCCTCCTGTTCTGCTGCTGGCGTCGCAGGCACCGCAAACGCCGCACCGAGATGGAGCAGAAGCGCGGCAACGGCGAGCCATTCGAGATCGACCGCGACGTGGTCGAGGTTCCGCGCACAACGCCGTACACTTATGAGGGCGCGGAGGGTAGCCTGAACGAAAAGGCAACTGAAAGCTCTGACGGCCTCCCGCCCTCGCCCGTCATTGCTACTGGCAGCAGACGCGCCGTCAACGCGCACGGAACACCCGTCACGCCCACGACCTCGTCAGACCCGGCAGGGATGCACACGGACTCGAGCCCGACCTCGACCTCGCTCGCGACCCCTATCACCCCAACGGCCAAGCCGGGCCAACGCCGCACACCGCGCACACGGCCCCAGCCCGAATGGCCCGTGCAGGAAGTCGACGGCGGCCGGGTCGACACCCAAGGCCGCCTCCCGCCCTCGTACAACCCCGAATGGGCAGAAGACCTCGAGCGCGACCGCGCACAAGACGCGTCCTCCACCCCTACCGACCCCACGGGAACATATACGAACTCTGACGGCGGCACGCTGCCGACCCCCCTCGAGCAGAGTTATAAGCACTTGTAATGGACCACTCTGCCCAAAGGGGGAGGATACTGTAGCAGCTCTAATAATTGCATGTACACTTGGCAACTGGACGAGGGGAGACACGGATACTACCCTACAAGTTTGGCACCAGCTACAGGAGCCTCCGTTGACGAGACCGCGCGTCCGGTTGGAGAGAGCGTCAGCCTCACCTCGAATGAGGTGGCTCTGCTGCACGTCGAGCTAGTGTGCCAGGCTTTAGTAATGATATCAGAAATGGCCAGACCAGGGTGATAAACACAAAGTTTATGAAACGCGGGAACACCGTGCCTGCCAATGTCTCCATGCCATTATCTTATCAAACTCGCCGGCGCAACCAGGTCTATCGAAAAACAATGCATGCGTTCCATATGTGAGAACCCTAGGCGCCTCGGAGCGTACAGTACTACAGCCAGCTGGCGTCATGTTGTGGATTTATTTGATTTCGGGCTTGTTGTTGCGTTCGAGTGGGTTGCGGCGTTCGAGTGGGTTGCGGTGGTGTGCCGTGCTGGGTGGTTTGGTCGGGCGGTGGGGGACGTGCCAGAGCGAGGAGAGGAGATGATATTTGAGACAATTCTTTTTGACGAGCCTCACCTCAGGGCGGCTCGCGGGGTCCACCAAGGGCTGCAGTAGTGTCATGTTTTTTTACAGCAAAGGACGCTATGCGCCGTTGCCGTTGACGGTGTTGGGGACGACGTGGCCCTCGCCACCCGCGACACCGTTGGCTGCGCTCGCAAACGACGCCTGGGCGGCTGACGATAGTGGTGGGGCGTTCTCGAGGCCCGGAGGAGGCGCAACGTCCGAGGGCTGAGCGGTAGAGCCGCCGGGAGGCGCAGGGTCGGCGCCTGTTGACGAGGGCAAGAGTGCCGCGCCGCCTGATGGCGATAATGACTGGGCGGTCTCTGCTACCCCGGCAACGGCGCCAGCCGACTTTGACCGCTTGCTGGGACCTTGGCGGTCAAGGGGCTCCTCCTCGGCTATCGCCTGATCTGTTAGGTCGGAGCCAGCAGACTGACCAACCTTTTCTTGTGCGCGCTTTCCCTTCTTCTTGGGCTTGGGCTGGCCGTCGGGGAAGACATAGTATGGCAAGTCGGACCTGCATCGTTAGATTTGTCGCACGGGGTGTGCTCACCTCTTGGCAGGACGCAAGATGACACTCATCTCCTGCTCGTCATACTTTTCCCAACCCTGACATGCGGCGCAGAAGCGCTTGCTGGGGTAGAACAGGTTGAGGACGCGGTTGCCCTGGTTGGCGCTCGACTTCTTCTCAATATCCAGGCCAATGAAAAAGTTCTTGGTGTAGACCTTTTTGTAGTCCTTGCCGACAAAGTCTTCCTCTTTGCGCTTCATCGCTTCGACGCTCAGCTCGCCCTGCGACGCCGCCGCCTGCTCCTCCTCGCTCAAGCAAATGAACACGTTGGAAACGCCGCCCATCTGCGGGTGTGCCAAGAGGACGTTCTCAGTCTGCTCCAGGTCTTGAACCAGTGTCCTGATACGCGACTCTACCATGCCGCTCCAGTCCTTTATGCCTTCGGGTGTTGATGCCGCGGCGACAACGTGCACGTATGTGCGGTACATGCTGAAAAAGTCGGCCGGCTCAAAGAGCTCCTTCCACGAGCTTCCGGGGTCGTTGACAATCTTGTCCGTAATCTGCATTGCTGATTGTCAGTGATATTCGCACAGCGTAGGCTCACCCCTCAGCATCTCGTTCTTGATAATGGTCATCGTGGACGCGGTAATGTTATGGGTCGAGCACATGGACGGGTAGGCAGGGGTGATGACAGGCATGCGATGTCCCATGTCGCGGCGGTCCGTCTTGGGGTTCCAGACCGCGTGCGTCATGTTGGCGGGTCCAGTGTCGATGCGCTTCAGCAGCACCGGCTGAGGCCAACCCCACTGGTAAAAGATGGGGAAGAACTTGGACACAATCGTCGAAGGAGCCGCTTTGGGGTAGAGCTGGCAGATACGGGCCGTGAGCAGTGCCCATGCGACACCACCAGGGAAACCGAGCACGTTTGAGTAGATCCCTCGCCCTGACTTGTCAGCCCGTGCAGACGCCCGCGTCAGTACCCACTCTTGGCCCATAACCTGATTGTACGCAGAGCAGTGCGGAAAGTGGCCACGTCGGGGACCAGGTTAAGAATCATGTCAGTCACTCGAGGACCATTCAAACTACGCTGCGATGCGTCGTCGACTCCACGCAGAATCTCATCCTTTTCGATATCGAGCTTGTCCCCTGCCTTGCCGTCGTCAGACGGGATCTTCTCATTCAACAATGTACACACCTCTGGCAAGTTGACGCGCGCAAACAGCAAATCGACCTCTACACCTGAAATGACACATTTCATGACCGGCACGAATGCAGTCGAGACGGCCTATTCTTGTCAGCCTGGCTCCGCGCTTCATAATCCACGCACCGAGATCTCCGTCACCGCCGGCCAGTCACGCAGCATCTGCTGAAACTCTCCAAAAAAGTGGTCGCGCTTAATGTGACGCGGGCACACGCAAATGGTATCGATATCTGATCCTGGGCCGTGGACGCCGAGTCTACAACCGTCAGCGCCAAGCCCACGCTAGCCGTGCAAGACTCGTGCAGGCCACACATACCGGTAAGAGCCTGAAGTGTAAATCCTGCCTCCAGCTTCGCTAGCGACCTTCTTGGACAGGCCCTCCTTGATCGACACGTCGTGCACAAACTTGGCAACCAGCTGGGCAATGTTGGACAGCAGCCGCTCGCTACTCCGTCAGCGCTCGCTCTGCTCTTCAGTGAGCTTACCGTATCTTGCGCTCCTGCTCGGACTCGAACTGGTTCATCGACACCAGATCCGCCATGAGCGCTTGCGGTGTTAGCTAGACCGGTGATGTTGAAGCACCTCGCACCCACCTTCGCTGGCCTTGAGATCCTGCGGCTTGGGCGGATCCAAGCTAATGGGCGCGGTGACGCCTAGCATCTTGAACTCCTCCTGACTGCAAGGGCATGTTAGCGCCCGTACCCAACAATGGCAATGCTGCGTACCCGGACATGGCTGGTCAGACAACGGGTAATGGGTGAAGCTCTCCTGATCTTTTGTAGTGGCTGGCTCGTGCAGGGTGGACTGGGAGGGCTGCTGGAAACTAGCTAGTGTAGCCCTTGGTATGCTCTGTATGTTATTGTGGACAGTTGTATGTAAAGCTGGCCGAGTGCTAGCAGGCAGGACTGGAGAACAACAACAAGGGCGGTCACGCTGGACAATGGACGTGAGCGTGCAAGCGTCGCCGATCCACCACGCGGAGTTAATTCTCCACCCGTGTGGCACCCCCTTTCATGCAACCGATTTCAAGCAACTTCTGTAATCCATGCATGGTCTATCTAGACCTTTTAGGCAATAGCCTTCTGGCCATCGACGTCGTGCTCACTGGCCTCACCGGCCTCCCACTTGGGGATGACGTACGACCAGTCCTCGACCTCGAACTTGCCACGCTGGAGGCCAGTCAGAGTGTCACGGATGAGCTTGATGAGGGGGTTGGCAGGAATCTTGTGCAGCTCGCCGTTGTACTGGATCTCGCCAATCTGGACAGCGACGACACCGGTACCGCAGCCGAACATGCCCTTGAGCGAGCCGTCCTTGACACCGTCGACAATCTCAGCCATTGCAATGTCGCGCTCAACAACACGAATGTTCTTGGGCATGCCCGCCATGGGGAACTCGCGCTTGCCCGAAGCGTGGTCGTTGAGGAGCTGAATGACCGAAGCACGAGTAACACCGGGGAGGACAATGCCGTTGTCGAGACCCATGGTGGTAAACTCGATAGTACCGTCGGCGGCCTCCTTGATGATCCAGACATTCATGGCACCGGCCTCTGAAATAAAGTCCTCCTTGCCGTGCAGCCAGAGCGACATGGCAAATCCGGGCTTCTTGGCAACCGAGACGGTACCGTAGTTGGCACCGAGCTTGTAGCTGCCAGTTCCTCCGGGCCAGGCGCGAATGTACTCGTTGCAGGCGTCGAGGCGGATACCCTCGCCGTCCGCAGAGGCGTAAAGGCCCTTGCCGAGGTTGACCGAGGTGACAACGTAGAGGAGAGCCTCCGATGCGTAGGCGTCCTCCTTGATGCCGAACGACTCCGAGGTCTCGACGAGAGTGGGGCGGATGTAGAGGTTGTCGCCGTCACCCGAGGGGACCATGGCAGCATCAAGCGAGAGAAGCTTGCCAAAGAGGTCAAGAAGCTCCTTGTTGTCCCACTCGCACTGGGAAGTGTTAGTTCGCGTTCATGTTGGCGTGAAGCACTTACGGGAAGACCGACACGCCCAGCCGAGCGCTTGAGGCGGTCAAAGTTGGCCTCGGGGCGGAAGAGACGGATCTCGCCTGTGCTCGTTAGCTGGTGCCAGTGTTGAACGTCACAAAAACAAACTCACCCTGCTCGTCCTTGTAGCACTTGAAATGTCAGTCATCTGCACTACAAACACAAGCCTACCTTCATGCCCTCAAAGCAAGTGACGGCGCTGACGGCCGTTAGCATGTGGTTGTTCAGCTGCGACCTTGCCAAACTCACTACTGGAGGACACCAGCGAGGGGGTCAAACGAGAGGTCGGCGCGGGGAGAGATCTTGGCCTGTCCCCAGCCCGACGAGCGGCTCCAAGGGATGGTGAGCATGTAGCGTCCATAGCCCTCCTTGCCGGGAGCGGGCTGATGGCTAGGCGAGACGGGGGAAAAGTAGAGGGGCTCGGCCGAGAGGGGCTTTTGGGTGGCCGGCATTTGGAAATGTTGTTGGCGCAAAGGTAGAGGAGAGAGGGAGAAGAGGGGGGTTGAGACTGGAGACACGAAAGAGGATGATGACTCAATGAGACTGCGACTCGAATTTCAGGACGGCATGTCGACGACGGCCGTGGCCACCGTGTTGGCTGGCGCGGACGGAACAACACAAAAGTATGGGACCCCGCATGAAAATCACTACTCGACGGCATGATCCAGATAACGAGGTCGGAATCAAATGACACGTCATGATCATTGGGCATACTTGGTGGTGGCATGCGCCGCTGCTTGTAGCGCATGGGCATTGCGCATGGGTGTACTGTACTCTCGGCAGCTGGGAACGCTCTGCATGTCTGCAGATGCAGGTCAGCGACTGGATGATGGAGCAGCACTGGGTGGCACGTCTTGTAGAGCTTCAGCACCATGATCATTCAAAAGGGCGCCTGTTTCACTTGTAAGTGCTGAACTTGGTGTAGGCCTCTGCGCGATTTGGGCAGTAAGATCCGTGCTCGGCCAGTCATGGCCGCAGTGGCCGCATGGGGCGAATTGGCTGTTGCTAGTTGTAGTGTGATCCAGTCCTCATGCGCTCATGCCTCATGGACAGTTGGGCCAGCTGCATGGTGCTGTTGTAGCTGTTCGGTGCGGGCTGATCAGTTCCTTGGGCCTGGTGCACACGGCCCACGCGCACAGTTTACATTCGTTCCCGACGCTTGGTATTCTCGATCATCCGTTTTAAACATGAGAATCGCGTGGACCCAGCAGCGCAGAGACAACACGCCTGGCTCCAGAATTCTGGTACGAGGGGACAGGTGGTGCGTTTGAGCCACGCGGAGGGGACCTGAACTCCAGAGCCTGATGCTGATGCCGATGCCGCCGCCGCAGAGAACGCCAACAATGCCAGGACCATGCGCAGTGAGGGCACACACGCGTCGACGCCTCGGACACTGAAATGAGACGAGAAGGGCAGGAAATAATCCGCCACACGCTTTACGCGTTTTTGACACCGTGTAATGCCGGGTAGACCCTGACAGGGCACAGTGCTCAGGGACCTGAATCGATGCTGGATGCTGCCCGGGATGTGATGCCTGCTCACTCTGCTTGGGGATTGCGCCCTTGTCCTCGGCCCACACGGTTGATCGTGAACCTGGGGTCAATGCTCAAGGCCCCGGCGCCTCTGCCATGCGTTGATCCATTGGCCGTTGCCTGCTGCCCCCGCCCGTCCAAGTCTGCGGCTGCCGCCCCCGCGCCCCTCCTCCCCCGCCGCCCCCTCGCCGCCCAAGCCGCCTGCGCTGCCGCAAGCTGCTGCTGCCTGGTGCTACACACTCTTCCCCCCTTGCTCCCCCCGCCACTCGCGGCGCTGTCACAACACGACGCACTGTTACCTACCTACAGTACCAACTTGTCATATCCGTCGTCTCTTCTCATCTTCAACTCCCCTCCACCTGCCCCCCCACCAACCCCATCCCTCCTCGACCTACGCCGCACGGATCTCGTCTCGTGCACAGAGGACGCTTTCCGCAACAGTATTCGAATCTTGTTGACAGTGTCGAATCCCGGCAAGACGTGCTCCCCCTGGCACCGCACTCGGCGATTCGACATTTCCTTATCCCCCCCTCGTCCTTACCAACCTTTCACCTGTCCTCCAACTCTATCTCTCGTGGCCACTCGCCGCACCTCATCCACTCGTTTCATATCAAGGTAGCGTTCCAGCGCATCCGCCTTGCACCCCTCTCTCGACACCGCGACGTGAGAATCGCTCTGACCGGCGTTCACGATCGCAACCACCGTGCGCGGCGGAGGGCATTGAGCAGACGGTGAGCGCAAGGTTCACCGAGCCAACGCGTGCTGTAAAACAAGACGCGCGGAGGAACCACAACGACGAGCACGTTCAACAACAGGACGCGTGAATCTTGAGCTGGCAGTGATATTATCAACGGCCGTCGAGACGCGCTCGGACGACGCTTGCGACAACCAACCGTTGCAGGAGCCATCCAATCCATCCATCTGCATACCAGCATTGGCATTGGCATCCACGTGTAAACTCTACGCATCATTACTCATAACATCAACACAATCATGACCACCCCTCCCTCTTCGCTTCCATCTCCAACTCCGTCCTCGGGGTCGTCCCACAAGCCTCAGTCGTTTTCCTCGATTGTCGCGTCGCCTGCTGGCCACAATGTTCAGCAGGATTTGCAATCCAACGAGCATGCACCGGACGGATACGAGGACGAGACGCAGCAGACTCCCCAACCACAATCGGCAGGTGCTGGGACCGGCTTTCACTCGGCCGCATTCTTGCCTCAAGTGACGGCTTCCCCTCCCCCCCATCCTCCCCCCTACGTCCCACCTGCTCAGCACGCCATGGCCCCAGACCCAATCCACTCTCTGTCTCTGGCTGGACAGCCTGGATCTGTGTGGGGAGCTGGATGGCGCTCTGCTGGTGGGCCTCCAGGCGCCTCCGGCTATGGCCCCGCAGCATATGGTCGCGGTGGCCCCAATGGCCACCTCACGCACCAGCTTCCGCCAAATCCTCTCGAGGCTTACGGTTCGGGCTCGCGCCAGTCCATGACCTCGACACCAGGTGCTGGCCCTATAGGGGGCCCCAACGGCACACACTCAGCTGCCCGCACAAGCTCGCAACCCGGAGAGTCGCGCGATCGCCGCCGTGAGCGCCACCGCGAGGAAGAGGGCAGGGAGCGCGAGGATGAAGAGATCATCAGCACCATCTTTGTGGTCGGCTTCCCAGATGACATGAGCGTGAGTGGCAAATGATGCACGTGGAAAGACCTTTGCTGACAAGTGATCTACAGGAGCGCGAGTTTCAGAACATCTTTACCTTTGCCCCCGGTTTTGAGGCCGCTACTCTCAAGTTCCCCTCTGGCTCGGCACGACGTGAGCCTGCGGCGGCTGCTGCTCTCCTTGCCGAGTTGCAGCACCTTGCTGCCAACCAAAATATCAGCGGACAAGCACCTCTTGCCACCCCCGACCAGCCCGATCAGCAGCAGCTTGACGATTCGTTTGCTGCTGCCATGAACTTTGGCACCCAGTCCTCATCCGCGTCAAACACCCCGTCAGCTGCCATGTCTTTGACACCCTCGGCACCCACTGGAGCGACGCTCGGTGCATCTGCGATCCCTCCATCTGTGCCTCCACGCCGCCAGACCATTGGCTTTGCGCGTTTCAAGACCCGTGGCGATGCGCAGGCAGCCCGGGACCACTTGCAAGGACGCCGCATTGACACTCTCACTGGTGCGACGCTCAAGGCTGAGATGGCCAAGAAGAACCTTCACACCAAGCGTGGCGTTGGAGGTGACGACCTCGTGGGCCTGCTTCTCCGCTCTGGTCGCCTCTCCCAGCTTGTTTCCCAACAGGCACAAGCTCAGGCCCTCAACGCTGCGGCAGCTGCCGGACTCTCCAACCCTGGTGCCATGCCTGGTGCCGCCGGATCCGCCATCGCTGCCCCTGGCCAGCACCCCGGTGCCGCTCAGTCTGCCAAGGAAGCGTGGGATGCCTGGCCGGCGCCTCAGGCCAGCTCTGAGAGCAAGCCTGAAAAGCCATCTGCCAACTCTCAGCAACCCATCGGTTCCAGTCAGTCCAACACCTCTGGGTCGCCCCCTCTGTCTGTCAAGTCGCCCAACGCCCGTCCTACAGACAGCAAGGCGCTCTTGGCACTTGCGGAGGAGGCTGACGAGCTCGAGGGTTGGTCGGTCAACACGGTCGGTATGGGCATGCCGGGGCTGGACTACCCCAGTGGTGGAAACGGTCCTCGTTCGCCAAACGGTCCCATGTCTGTTGGCAGTGCTCTTGGTGGCGGCAACGCCGCCCCGGGATCGCAACACCCTATCGGCTTCGGAGGCGCCTACGGCCAGCACGGTGGTAACGCTTACGGCTCTGCCCTCGGCTTTGGTCAAGGTACCCCCGACGCTGTCGACCCTCGGAGTCTCGGCATCGGAGGAAACATGAACCCAGCCGACCAGAACCCGCCCATCAACACCCTTTACATTGGCAACCTTCCCGCTATTTCGCCACCCACGCACCCCCCAAACTTTCTCGAGGAGTCGCTGCGTGCTCTGTTCCACCGGCGTCCCGGCTTCAAGCGCATGTCTTTCCGCCAGAAAATCAATGGCCCCATGTGCTTTGTCGAATTTGAGGACATTCCGTATGCCACCCAGGCCATGCGCGAGCTGTACGGCAACACGCTGAACGGCCTCGTCAAGGGCGGAATCCGTCTCTCGTACTCGAAAAACTCGCTCGGGCAGCGTGGAAACTCGCACCCCCAGGGCATGAGCACGTCCATGTTTGGCGGCATCGCTCACACTGTCGCACTCGCCGGCATGTCGTCAGGCCCCGGCAACCAGCAGCTGGCTCCTGGTGCTGCTCCAGGACCTGGCTACCTCACTCCTTCGCAGCCCGTGCCCATTGGTCCCCCCTCTGGTCAGGGGTCGGCGCCTGGGTCGGGCTCCAACTCTGACCAGCGACGACAGAGCGAGGCGGCGTCATCGCTGTCACCCACCGCCCAGCCGTTCAACGTGCCCCTCCCCGCCACGTCGCCTCGTTCGCAGCGCTACTACAGCGCCAACGACGTGCGCCCGCAAAACTCTGGTGCCATTGGCTCGACTACCCCCGGCGCCCAGCCGTCATCGATGCCCGGCAAGTCTGAGAATGCCTTCAACTCGTTTACCCCGTCGTCGGCTACTGGCGGTGGCTTTTCGCCCGTGTCGTCGCCCATCCGTACGCCGGCCTCTCTCGGCTGGGTATCGTCTTCGGGCGGAGCTCCTGGCTCTTCCAACACCTTTGGCGCCTTTGACGCCTTTGGTCTTCCCTCGCACGGTTTGGGGTCGCTCAACGGAGCCGCCAGCGCGTGGGGCCAGGCCAACTCGCCAAACGCGTCCTAGAGTGGACACTTTTAATCATCTACACTGATACCCTTGCGCTGCTTTTTGGGTCCCTGTCACAAACAATACACGCCGCGCCTTTACTGGCGCTGGCCGATACTCTCATCGTTATACCACTCGCCCAGGACCTCATCTCTGGCGCCATTGCAATCAACCCCCCACTTTTACAGTCATGTCGCCCATCGATCTTGCCGAGTCATATTGCCCACTTGCCAAACTTCATTAAACATGGTAGTCTTTACATCACCCTCCACTTTCCCCCTCATTCTACTTCATCTCTCATCTCTCACTCGACCCCCCTGCCACGTCCTGTTCCCCGTCATTTTCCACACGATAGCCTGTTCCATGCGCGGCCGCTGGTCGCGCCCATACATAGCATGCCTGCGTCTGCAGACAAATGTATATTGCGTCGCACGCTGCTGCTACTTGCTGCTTGCTGCATGAAGACTGACTGCATCGAGAGTTTGCCCAGACACACGTGGGTGTTGACTGAGATGATCCAGGAACCATAAATTACCCGGCCCTCGTGCCACGATCAACCAACCTTTGTCCATCATATCCGCCCTCCTCACTCGACCCGACTACAACATTAGTCTCATTCCAACGTTTACCCGGTACACACACGAGCGTCTGGCACACGACGCGTCCGATGACAAGGTAGTCCCAGCCTCTGGCCTCCTCGTCGCACATCTAGCCTCTAGGCGCCCGGCGAAAGGCCATATCGACTACTCCACACCCTCCTTCCACTTTGCGTCCCCGCCCACCCCCATCCTGCCGCCAAGATGCCAGGCGGCACCCACGAGATGACGGCGACGCCCTCATCCTCGCGCGTGGCCACGATCCGCTCCAGCACACCAGCCCACGACGATGACGCCGACCACTCGGCGCCGCTCCTCGGCTTCCCCCCGCCCTCGACCCCGGGACACAGCGGAGACGCGTCCCCGGCCTCACGCGAGAGCAAGAAGAGCACCACCACCAAGAGCGAGACGCTGTTCGATGCCGACGGAGATAGCGATGGCGATAGCGAAGAGGATATCGTCGTGCATACCTCGGACGGACTGCGGTATTTCCCTCCAACGGACGAGGGGACGCGCGCGGGCATTCATGCGGCTGAAGTCCATCTCGCGACAATGGCGCAGAAGAAGGCCATGTGGTGGCGATCAGTGCTTGTCACTGGCATGTTCATCCTTAGCTGGTGAGTGGGTTGGCGCGACGGAGTGAGCAGGCCGAGGCTAGGACCTCCATCACCGGCCTTAGCCGTATCGCGCATCGCGTGGTCGCCGACAGCTGTCGTTGCGAGCTCGCGGCCGCGTCCCTTGCGACTTGTCTGCTATCTGGAACTGTTGCTGACGTCTACAGGTACACGTTCGCAACCATTTTGTCGCTGTATAACAAGTGGATGTTCTCACCAGAATACTATGGCTTCTCGTACCCCCTGTTCGTCACTGGCTGTCACATGTGGGTGCAGTTTGCCATGGCTGGCTTTGTGCGCGTGGCCTTTAAAGAAAAGTTCAAGCCACCAGAGAGGCCGTCTAGGAAGGACTATGTGTGAGTTTCTGGGCGGACATTTTCTTGGAACTCTTCGCGGGAAGTAACAAGAGTATGATAGCAACATCTGCGGACGCGACGTCGGGACGTGTACTAACAGCGTCCAGGTCGCGTATCTTTCCTACGGCAATGGCAACAGGTGCAGATATCGGCCTGTCCAACCTGAGTCTCAAGACGATCACCTTGACCCTGTACAGTATGTGTATCATGTCTCCGAGAGGTTGTGCCTAACCAGGGCAGCAATGTGCAAGTCGTCGTCACTCATCTTTGTCCTCTTCTTCGCCTTTCTGTTCAGGCTGGAAAAGTACTCGCTGCGCTTGGTTCTCGTCATCGGCCTCATCTCGATCGGTGTCTTTCTAATGGTCTTCAACGTGACTGCCGTTTCCATTCCGGGCCTCATCATGGTCTTCTCAGCATCCGCAGTCGGCGGTCTCCGATGGGCCTTGACCGAGCTTATCATGCACAAGCGCGCCATGGGCATGTCCAACCCGTTTGCCACCATTTTTTGGCTCGCACCTCCCATGGCCGTTGTGCTCTTTGCCGTCAGCGCAGGCGTCGAGTCGTGGAGTGAAATCTTTCACACAAAATACTTTGGAACCGTGCTCCTGGCAATCAAGTCGACAGCTATCATCGGCCTCCCGGGTATCATCGCCTTCTGCATGGTGGCGAGCGAGTACTTTGTCATCCACCGCGCCGGTGTCGTTCCCTTGTCCGTCGCAGGAATCTTCAAGGAGGTGTCGACGATTGTGTTCTCGTCCTGGGTCTTTGGCGACAAGATGGGTTTTACCAACATCATTGGTTGTGGCATTACCATCATTGGTGAGTGGACTCATGTCACCTGGATGCTAACGTTCCAGGTATTGCGCTCTACTCGTTCCACAAGTACCAGAAGACGATCAATGCCGATGTCCCCGTGGACGCACTGGGCAACCCCGTCGAGATAGACGAGACGTCGCCACTACGACCATCGGCCAACAGCTACACCCGCGCGGCCGACTACGAGCACGGCACAGCGCTAGGCCACGGCGACGATGGCAGCGCCGCCCTGCCACTGCACGAGATAGACAGTGCCCGGCAATCCCGCCGCAGCTCGCGACCAAGCCTGGCGCGAATGTCCATGTCGAGCGAGGAAGACCCCGAGGAACGCACCACACGCCTCCGCGACGACTTTGAGGGTTGGGACAATGTGAACGTCGGCGACAGCGAGTATGAGGACGAGTCGGATGTAGACGACGAGAGCATTGCGCGCCTCCGTGGTGCGCGCATGGGAGGAGGGTTCAAGATTCGCTGGGCAGAGTGGTGGGACCGATCGGTGTAAACTGGGGGCACAACGGACGATGGGTGCAGGGTATAGTAATTTACAGCAGGCAGCACAGTGTACAACACGACCTCATGCATAGATGGTAGTGGAACACCCTGGGGGTATCGCCAGCCCCAGACGTCACCACGGCACACTTGCACCTGAGACCCACGCCTGGCCTCTCGACGCTCAACGAGTGGTGAGCACGTCAATCCAACTGGTGATCATCTTCCCGTGGCCCGAGGCAGATACAATGGAGATTCTTCGTGGCAAACTGGCAGAGCCACACAAGGATCTGGAGGACTTGGACTGAATACAGGACTAGTCAGAATCGGTGCTCTCTGCCGGGATAATCAGCACATGGAGTGCATGTTGCACATTGTGAGGGGCATAGCACGGCATGGCTTCTGTTGATCGACCCGCGCCCCTCGTTGCCACGCACAGCCCTCACAATGTCCATCCTCTCGACCTGTCTCACCATTCGTCTTCTCACTTCCACTCATTCCTTCTCGCTGTTGACACCCACATCATGTCTTTGTTCTTCGAGAGCTTTATGTTCGAGTTTGCACAGATGATGGGCGTCAGGGATGGAGAGGACTTCTCGCCTACCGCCTCGCGTTCTCCAAGCCCGCCTCCAGTGAGTTGTGTTTGCTTCCTGGCCTTCAAAAACGCTCACAGTTGCAGACTGTGCTTCCCCTTGGCGGTAACGGCGATGTCATCAAAGACCTTGGCCGCCAAATCATGGCCTGCCCACACATCGTTGACAATATCGTCGCCTTCGCCAACCGCAAGACCCAACTCACATGCCTGCGTGTCAGCCTGCAGTTCCAGGATGCCGCGGCCAAGATCGTCTACCGCTGCATCTCAATGGACACGGACGATATGCGTGGGATCATGAAGGGTGCGCTCATCGGCCACAAAGTGGACGAAAATCTTCGGGACTGCCTGTTCTTCCACCCCAAGACCAAGACGCCCTTTGACCGTGGCGCCGAGCGCTGCCCCCAGCCGCGCTCCAAGTCGCGTTGGAAGCGCAGTGCAAAGAAGCGCAGTGCAAAGAAGCGCAGTGCAGAGGCAAAGCAACAGAAAAAGAGGGCACGTGGCGGCGGAGGTGTTGAACCCACCGTCGCCGCTGTAGTTGTCACCCCGGCTCCGGCCGACGGTGCGCCTACTCCCCAGTTCACGCCCGCCCCGCTCCGCAACTTCAAAGCTCGGCTCCTCAAGCGCGTACGCGTTCTCACTGTTGGCAGTCACCACCGCTGTCTTTGCTCTCTGTACGGGCCCGTCGCTGCCGAACTGTTCAGCAACGTCGACATCCTTCGGATTGTGCCCTTCTTTCAGCAAATGTTTCAGCTCAACGCTTTCTGTGACCGCCATGACGACACTTGCCCTCTGGTCAGCACCCTCCGTCCTCGCAAGATTGTGTTCCGCAACATGGACGGCTCTGGGCTGTGCGTCAACAGTTGGAAGTGCGAGACTCTCAAGGAGCTGGTGTATGTCCTCCCAACCGATGGGCGCCGTTACAACAACACCTTTATGGAAACCAAGCAGTCAAACTACCGCACGATGTTGGGGCTCATGGGTCTCGCCGATCACTTTGAGGGTGTGGAGCAGGTCAAGGTCGTCTTCTACAAGGACTGGGAGGGCTGGAATGTCGACCACGAACTTGTGGGCAGAGTATTCCACGGCCAATGCCCTGTGCCACCCGACGACATTGTGTACGCGCTCTCGGACCTCATCGACACCCCTCGCTCCATGCTCAGGGTTGTGGGACTTGAGTGTCTCGAATTTGATGCGGAGGGTGATCTCATCGACACCTACAAGCGGATCCATCCCAACTGCCATCTCAACAATTCCGCCCTGATCGAACTTGTCAAGCGCGAGCTTCGCACCGAAGCCCTCCAAATGGCCGCCCTCCTCGACGATTACGACGACGACGAAATCAACAAAGAGGACTCTGGTGTCGACCCAATTTCCTATGTCACCACGCGCAAATATGACAAATATCGTGAGATGTTTCCTCGCCGGGCGTGTGCTGGCGAGATCAACGCAGATGACTGAGCGGAGAGGACACCAGATTTCTCAGCTGTATTAAATCAAATACATGATGGCCAGATAGCATGTACAAATGAGCGTGTTACCTGGTCAAGAGTCATGTATGGCTTATGCTGATGTAAACTATCTTTCTTGTGCTGAGCCGTGTAGTTGACTGTGTTGTTGTTGAGCGTCCTGAAAGAGTTGTACCAAGACCCTGTGTGGTGTGTACACATTTGGCCTGGGGATGTAAGAGGGAAGAGTAGTATGCAGTGCTGCTGTCACGCAGTCCAGTCTTTTTTTTTTCTAAGAATTACGCGCTTTTAGCCACATACAGTCCAGAGCAGCAACGCACCTTGTCTCTGCAAGCAGTCAAGGCATGCATGACATCAAAAGGCTTTGCTTCTTCCTAGTCTACCCTTTCTTAAACAGTACCTGCTAATGGCAGAGAACTCAGAATGTAGGAAAGGAGGGAAGTGTCGTCGCACACAGAGGGGGATGCGCCCGTTGCCACGCCCAAACATGGCCACCGTCACCCAACCACCGTCTTGTCCCCAACGTCTGTGTTCTCTTCATCGCAATCCTACACTCATTCATACCAACTCTGCCCAAAATGGATAACTTTATCGACATTTTGACCAAGGCTGCCAAGCAGGTTCGCATTGATAAGGGTGAAGAGGTGTCCTCCGAAGGAGGAGTGCCCTCCCAGTCCCCCACCAGTGAGTGTTCGCAATGTTCCCCGCCAGCCACGTCGAGAGGACGCTTACCTTGTCAGACTCTTTTACCTCCCGGGGGCGACCCAGTCACAGCCAACCGGCTCGCCCGCCAGGTTGCACTTTGCCCGCACGTCATCGACACTATCGTCTCCTTTGCCAGCCACAAGACGCAGATCGTCTGCCTCCGTGTTAGCCAGCTATTTCACGAGGCTGCCGGCAAGATCATTTACCGCTGCATCTCGATGGATACAGACGACATGCGCCAGATCATGCAAGGCTTCCATATTGGCCGCGATATCAATGAAGACCTGAGCAAATGCGTGTTCTTTCACCCAAAGAAGACGAAGTCGCCCCACGACAAGAGGGCGGAACACTGCCCCCAGCCTTCCCAAATGCCTGCGGTTCACCCCCCACCCCACCCATACATGGACATCCCTACTGAATCGCCCAAGCAAGAACCTGGCTCTCCGCCTGCATCAAAGAAGAAGAAGAAGCGAACCGGCGCCCAGAGGAAGAAACAGAAGAAACACCAGAAGGCAGAGGGACCTTCATCTGGAGCTGGTGCCACTTCACAGGCTGCTGCCCCCCGCCGCAACTTCAAAGCGCCGCTGCTCAAGTACGTCCGCGTTCTCTCCATTGGCAGCCACCACCACTGCCTCTGTTCACTTTATGCTCCACTTGTGGCGGAGCTGTTTAGCAGTCTTGAAGTCTTATGCGTCGTGCCCCACTTTGTGGTCATGTTCAAGCTGGATACCTTCTGCGACCGCGAAGACTTGGGCTGCCCTCTCATCGCCGCTCTGAAGCCACGCAAGATTGTCTTTCGCAACATGGACGGCAACGGTATTCCGCTTCCTCAGTGGAACCTTCCGTCTTCCGTTGAGGAGATTGTATACGTTCTTCCCACCGATGGCCGCCGCTTTGAGGGACATGGCAACGAGCACCTCGAAAGTCTTCAAGCAATGTGGTGCTACTTTGATGGAGTTCGTAGAATGAAGGTCATCTTCCACAAAGACTGGGAAGGCTGGACCAAGGACGACGAGACGGTTGCCAAGATCATTCACGGCCGCTGTCCCGTTACCCCAGACCAAATTGTTTACCCCCTGTCGCTACTTCCCGGAACGACCCGGACACAGATCAAGCTCATCGGCCTTGAAGACCTCACGTACAGCGCCAATGGGGATCTGGTGGGTATTTACCAGCGCCTGTTCCCAGAGGCCAAAACGCTCTCCAAAGGCGATCTTGTTCAACTCGTGAAGCGTGAGCTGCGCACCGGCCAGCTTTTTGCTGCTCTTAGTTATGGCGAGAAAGAGTTCGGCGAGGATCCAGACATTGACTCTTTCGACTACTTTTCCAAGGACGTCTACGACCTCTATTGCGAACGCTTCCCTCGTCAGGGGTGCATGGGGGAGATCAATGCGGAAGACTGAGCAATTGATGGCACTTCGATGTTCAGAGGATGACGCGATGGTCGCAGGCGATATGAGCAGCGCGTGGATGGAGCTGGGTAGTTCCGACTTGCAAAGAATCGTTATCAGCGTACACACCAGTGCGCATTGGTATTGTATATATCTATGATCCATCACAATGCTTCGGTGCCCGCTGCGCCGCACCAATGCCCGTTCCGCACATGTGGCATGCATGCATGATACTGCCTGTCTAAAGGCAAAGAGTTGCAAGCAGTCGCCACAGCACCACCCAGTGAGGGTCAGCACGTGCCTAAAAGGGCGGACAAAATAACACCCATCACATCCTCGAACTTGACTTTTCCGCCGCCCAACGACCTGGAACTGATCTTCCTATACCGACAACCCACCACGCAACAGCAACAATGGGAGGCATCCGTTACAAGGTCCGCACCTCGAAGCGTAAGTACTGGCCGTGAATTGAAACAGAAAAGCCCTGACGAGACCTCCTTTGCTCGCCTTGGGCTGCTCGTTTCCCTCTTGCTCGTCTCCTCTGTCTCTGTCGTCTTTCGATCCTCCCACCTCCCCTCTCCTTGGCCTACCACAATATCCCCGACTCATACGCCCCCCTCCTTCTCGAATTTGCACTACAGAAATCGCCCAGGCCCCCTGCGCCGTCGAGATGGCCACCCTCCTCGCCTGCTTTGCGACCACCAGCGACCTGCGCGCAGCAGGCGAGGGACCCCAGGGATGCGCTGCGGCGGCTAGGAGTCTGCACGCTTGCATGGCCAAGCCTCGGACTAGTGGTGGCAGGAAGACGTCATCGGTGAGTCCTGGGTTGTGGGCGGTGGTGTGTGTTGTGGATTCGGTGGTTTGCCTCGGTGGTTTGAGGCCTTGGGAGGTGCGGAGGAGAAGAGGCGCCGCATCGAGCACTCGGCATGAACCAGGCGTGAGAGGGAGACTTTGAGGCGGGGAACGAATACGAGGTCGGCACGAAGAGCCGTACCTGTTGCTGCAGTTCGACCACTTGGAGCCACATCACAGCACACCGCCAGCCCGCTTGCAACACTGCTGACACTGCCAGATCAACCACCTCCTCCAAAAGGTCCGCAAGTAGGGACCATAGCATATATCACCCACACTATACCACCCATGCACAGCATCACGCCTCACGCCGTCCGCCTTGCGTCTTCAATCACGTCGCCCCACTGACCCGACGCTGACTTGATCGCTAACTCCGACCTGCATACAGCTACGACTCTAGAACAACAAATCCCCCTGACTACCCCCGCGCGGCCTCGGCACGTCGGCCTGATATCCACCCCCGCTCCCACCGCCGCCCAGGAGATCCAAGTCTGCGAGCTGCGAGTACGGGTCGTTCCCAGTGGGCGAGATTGGCGATTCGCCCGCGTTCCCGTGCCCGTTGCCGTTGGTCGTGGGCGAGGTGCCGGGGCGGGCGGGGATGGCAGGCGCGCTCCCTCCCGACGGTGCCGAGACGGATGCCGAGCGCGAGGCATAGTTTGCTGGTCCGCGTGGGCCGACCAGGTGTCGCCTTGAGCTGCTGTTGAGCGCAGGCGAGTCCGGGAGGTAGCGCGGCTTGGCTGTGCGGATGAAAGTCTCGGGGTTCTTGTGGTAGATGCTACCCAAGGAGCCAGTGTGAAGCAGGAGCTGGTCGAGCATGCCCTTGTCCATCCTGTCGGTCTCTGTTGAGATGACTGGCTTTTCGGACAGGACAATGTCGCGGGCAGCGGTCGGGTTGGAGGTGAGCAGGCGCCAGTACATGAAGCCCCTGTCGCGGAGGTCGGGGTTCTCGGCCTCCTCGGTAGCCAGCTTGAGGACGCGGGGGAGGAGTTCCTGGGCGGCAGTCGGGCGGCGGATGAACAGCTTGACGGTCGCTGTGAGCAGCGCGAGCTGCACTTCGGCCGTCTCATCGCTAAAGGTGTACATGAAATCCTCGAGAAGCTCATCGCTGTTCTCGATTCGGTCGGCGTACTGGCCGACAATCCAGATCATGGCCGACTTTGCCTCTGGCTCGTCGAGCACATCGAGGTTTTCGCAGAGCACGGAAATGACAGACTCGTACTTGTTCGGGTATCGCCTGAAAATGTCCTTGATCACAACGATGGCCTCCTGGACGACATAGCTAATCTTGGTCTTCATGAGCTCGAGGAGTACCATGACACACTGGTCGGATGCCGGGGCAATCTTGATTGCGAGACGGCCGATGGACCTCACAGCTTTGCGCACAAAGTCGACGTCAACCTCAGACGCATACTCTTTGAGCTCGGTGAGCACCTCTGTGACATTCTCCTCGCGCGTGAGACGGTACATTATTTCAAGCTTGGCGAGCTTGACATAGATGGGGTCGTTGTACTTGCAGAAGAAGACCTTGACCTCGTTCTGTAGAATGGTCGGGCGGCGTTGGATGATGAGCAGAATGTTGCGGAGCGCGACATACTGCACCTCGGGGCCAGACGACAGCAGTGTTACCAACGGAGGACCCATCTTGCGCTCGAGCATCCGCACCAGACTGTCGTCCTCCATGTAGTTCATGAGGTAGAGAATCACCTTGATCGTAGTGAGGACGACTGCAGAGTTGGCGTGCTGCAGCCGCACCGAGATCCTCTCTGCGAGTGTCTCGGCATCGAGCGGCGTCTGCGGGATAAACGATAGCAGCGAGTCGAGAATGTAGATCTGTCCCCACTCGGAGCACTCTCCCAACGCCGCCACAAGCTTTCCTGCCACAGTCGCGTTCAGGCGCAGCGTAATGTCGCTGCTGCGGTCCGAGATCTCCACGAGCGCGGCGACAGCATTGGCGACGACAGTCGGGTTGTGGTCTGCCAACAAGTCGCGCAGCATGGCGACAAAGTTCTCGCGCTCAATCGTCTTCTTGCCATAGTCGGACGCGTAGAGCTTGGCTACAGCAATGGCAGCCGTCTTGCGCACATATGGGTCCTGGTCCTCGAGAGCATGGCGCAGCGGGTCGACGAGGCACTGGATAATGTTAGGCAGGGGGATGGAGGACATTGTGCGGATGGCCAGTGCGCGGATGAGCGGGTTGCGGTCGGCGCAGTCCTGTCCGTCAGCTACACACCTCACACGCAAGACTCACGGAAAGGAATCCCCCAATCGCATGCGCAACCTCTTCCGGCCGCGATCGCCCATAGTTGACGAGGTAGAGGTACACCACTGCCCGTCAGCTTCAGCGCCCAGCATACACTCACTCTTCTTGATCTCCAACACCTGGATCTGCATGCACAGGACCATATCCGGGAACAAGGACGACACTGCCGTCAGCTCCCCTTTCTCTCGCAACTAGGACCCACTGTCATTGCCCATGGTCATGTTTGCGACAATCTTCTTCAAGGCAGTCTTCTTGCGCGCAAACCCCTTGTCACGTTTGTCTCCAGAGTTGCGGAGCTCATCGCGCAGATCCTGGATCTTGCCGCGGGCTTCTATTAGCATTGATCTCCTTGGTGAGCTTCTTACTGAAGAGCTTGGCGTCGGCCATGGTAGATAGTCGAACGCGAGGCTAGGCAGAGTTGGAGATGGATGACGCGTGTACGCGGCTCGTGCTTGTGTGGGTGTTGGGTATGCTGCGTGTGGCAGCTAATAGGGTGCAGTCGTGATCTGGGGTATCGTTAGATAGCGTGTAGGTCGTGGGTGCTAGAGTAAGAGATGCTGAAGAAGAGATGACAAGAGATGCACAGTGCTAGACGATCAACTGGTCCGTGACGACGCAGCCAGGAGGACACTGCACGGGATCGCGCTTGGCCGGGCCACGTGAAAATACTCCCGCTAATCAGAAATAGAGTATGCCGATTAGAACCGGTTTCTAATCAACCCCTCGATGCTCTCCTCCAATCTCACTCTCTCGACTTTGTCATCGTCGTCCACCCAGCCTAAAAATGTCCAGCTTGACACGCCTGCTCCCCCGCCTCCGCCTCGCCGCCCCTCGCGCAACGAGCTCCCGCCTCGCATTCAGCAGGCAAGCCTACTCGACGCGCCCCGAGCCCGAAAACCTCGGCGCAGGCGAGCGTGGTATTTACGACAAGCTCAACGCGAGGTTTCCCGGCACGAGGCTCGAGGTGCAGGACGTTTCTGGTGAGTCTGCCCATGCTGCCGAGCGAACGCGGGTGTTGACAGGCTTGAGGCGGCTGCGGGTCGTTTTACGCCATCTTGATATCGTCGCCCGAGTTCAAGGGGCTCAGCATGGTCAAGCAGCACAAGCTCGTCAACGACTGTCTCAAGGAGGACATCAAGGAGATTCACGGCTTGCAGGTGAGTCGCCTTCAGGGAACCTCCGCATTTGTGCAACACCCTGGCGCACCTTGCTAACAAACCTGTCAGCTCAAGACCATTGCCGAGGACAAGGAGTAGAATACACTATGCATGCAAAAAATGACAGAAAAGCAAACTACCAAAGTGTCTAGTCCATGGACATGGGCGTGCCGGCATCGGGGGTGCCGTCCGGGGTGTCGTCGGCGTCCTCACCCTCGGCAAGAGCGGCAGCGGCGCCGCCAGCCTTGCCGTTCTTTGCCTTTGTCTTTTTCTTCTTCTTCTTGGGGATGCGGGTGAGAATCTCAGCACCGTTCTCGGTAATGACAATCGTCTCCTCAAACTGGGCCGACAAGCGGCCGTCGAGGGTGACGGCCGTCCAGTCGTCGCGCCAGTGGTCGAGATTGGCAGTGCCGAGGTTGATCATGGGCTCAATGGTAAAGCAGTGGCCCACCTCCATCTTGCCCGGTGTCTTCGAGTTGGCATAGTGCACAATGTTGGGCAGGCCGTGGAACAGGTTGTGGATACCGTGGCCAGTGTACCTGCGCACAATGCTGTAGCCCTTGGGCTTGACAATCTCTTCAATCTTGTTGCCAATGTCGCGGTAGGGGACACCAGGCTTGCAGATGGCGATGGCCTCCTCCATCGAGCGCTTGGTGGTAGCAATAAGGTCGAGGGTCTCCTGGTCGCACTTGCCGACGGGGTACGTTGCGTTCAGGTCGCCGTGGAAGCCGCCGTGGAAGAGCGTCACGTCGAGGTTGACAATGTCACCCTCGACAAGAGGACGCTGGTCCGGGATACCGTGGCAGATGACCTCGTTAACCGACGTGCACACACTCTTGGGGAACTTGGCATAGTTGAGTGGTGAAGGGTACGAGTCGCGGTCAATGCACGCCTGGTGGCAAATCGCGTCGAGCTCATCAGTGGTGACTCCGGGCTTGATAAACGTCGCTGTGTAGTCGAGGACCTCGCGCGCGAGCTATTTGTCAGCCCCTCTTCGCTCTAGTGTTGGGTGCACTCACGCGGCAAACCTTGCGCATGCCCTCGATCTCGGCCGGAGTGAGCACCTTGACCTGCCTCTCGCGCACAGCCTCGCAAGCACTCATGCCCTGGGCTGGGTCGTCAGCTCCCTTTACTACTCTTTCACCTACGGTGGTCGGCATAGTCTGGCCGGGGGATGTGGGCGGGAACCTCGCGCTTGGCCGACAAGGGGTAGACGGGGCGGAGCGTGCCGGTGAACGCATAGTTGCGCATGTTTTCAGGCAGCGACGACGTCTCTGCACTTGTCAGCTCTCTCGCTTGCTTGCAGGGCACGCACTGCTCTCCTGGTCCTGCGCGGCAATCTTGACAATGTTGTGGATAAGCTTGTGCTTTCCCCCTTTACTAATCAGCGCTGCCACCACCGACGAGACATACAGTTGGACTTGAAGCATGTCTGGTCGCAGAAAAAGCTCCCCTGGATACCCAGCCTGTCTATCAGCTGCCTTCTCGCATGCGGTGGCTCACTTCTTGCAGTTGGGGCACTCAAGGCGCGAGGCCTCCTTCTGCTCGCATCCAGCGCAGATGGTCATCGTGGCGGGTGGTGGTGGGTGGTCGTTTGTTGAAAGATGATGAATGCCAGTGGTCATTGCTTTGGCAGAAGTTGTTGGTGGGTCACGTGAGCAGATGTGGCGGATGCTTCCGTTTAGAAAAGGGGGAGGGATTTAGGAGCCTATAGTGTCATGCATGTCGGTAGGGATGGGGAGGAGAAGCAGAGTGGGAGCGAGTGGAAGCGAGTGGGCAATATCTAGAGAGCATTGCAAAGAATTAGAGACAATCTGTGGCTGCAGAAAGCCATTTGCTTCGAGATGAAGAGTGCCTCCACCACCAACACTCATGCCACGGCCAGTCTTCACCATTACCTGCATCGCTCAGCCCATAACTGGATCACTGTGTTGCGCTTGACCTAAAGAAACCAGCAGCCCCGATGCTTCATGCTTGACAAGCACACTTTTCCCCATAACAAATGGCCACAATGGCGTGAGTCCAAGCCAGCGAAAAGAACCAGAGCAAGGGGGCGGTTTTTTTAATCAGGGGGCGGTATTTAATCATCATTGATCAGGGGGCGGTTTTTATCAACAAGGGCTATCAGTCGGCATCCCACCATCATCAGCATCTCTAGCCCTCCCCCCTCTCCCTCGACCATGCTAGCATCGGACCCGAAGCCGCTAACCTGCCCTGCATGCTGCACTATCTCGCCGTCAGCGTACAGTACAGAGGGAATGCTGTCAAGTCTTTGTTTGGGTCGGTGTGTACCGTCGCGACAGGCTATATCTGCCAATACGTGCGAGGAAGAAGAGCTGTTGGAGACGGGGGAGTTCAAGCCTGTACTGTATACTGTGTTGAGAAGCAGCTGGGCACCCAGATGGAGGACGGCAGGAGACTGAAGAGAGAAGCGCATGTCATCCCTGCGTCCGAGCGGCTATGACAAAATTGCCAGGTTGCTAACATCATCGGCGAGATGGCCGAGCGGTCTAAGGCGCTGTGTTAAGGTGTATACTTGTTATATATCCGCAGTCTTCGGACGTGGGTTCGAATCCCACTCTCGTCAACAGAGGATTCAGTTCCTCCCAAAGCCACCTTTTTGCGTTCCCGAGTCAACACAAATCTCTGGTTGTTCCGAAGCAAGCCCTCTCTCCTGTTCCGAAGCAACAATTTTGACTCTTGGCATCCCGAGTCGTTCTGGTAGGGGTATTCGGACCCCTGGACTAGGTTCTGCGATGTCATTGGCAACGTCCGCGTCTGTCGAGTCTAGTGAATGGATGCAGTCCTGGCTAGGTAGGGGCTAAGCAGGTTTAAGTGTTGCTTTTCTATTGTCCGAAGAGATAGCTTCAGCCGGATCTAGTTATTGTCGCGACTGCTCTTGTTCAAGCAGCTCGGAGGCCATGTAGGCGGCAGGGAGGGCAGTCGATGCTTACCCTTAGTGAATGCAAGGCCAACCAAACGCAGAGCACCCTTTTGTCTTCGTCAGGGGTGGAGTTAACAGCAGAACACCACCAGGTGGAGGAGGCCCGAGGCCGAGGAACCACCGGCAGCTCACTCACCCGGCACCTGTTGCCCTCGCTCGGTGCATCCTCCGTCTCACCGCCGTGCATTCGTCCATTGACCCGAGCACCGTGTCCCCTTCTCTCCATCCATCCATCAATCCTACAGTACCTGCATAGCCCACGCATACCGCACCCTACACTCGCACGCAACAGCAGCCCCCGCACACGCACACTCGCAGCCATCGGGGTCCCGATGCCCGCTTAGCCCCCTCGTGGCCCAACCCCTCTTCAGATACCAAGCCACCAACATCTACCGAACCTACCTCGGGGGCAACCCTGTCCTACAATGTCAGAACAACACTCTACACAAAAAATGCTATCTGCGGGCGTCCGACCTGTTCAAGCCAACATGCCTAGACACGGATCAGGGAGCTGGAAGCAGCAGCAGCAGGCAGCTGCGACATCGAGTAAACGAGAACGAGAACGAGAACGAGAAGCAGAGAGCGAGAGCGCAAAGAGCAAAAAGGCAAAGCGCAAGGGAGGCAAGGCGTGTGTCTATTGCCGACGCAGGTGGGTCTTGCATGCTCTGCGAACAGGATAAGAGAGACAGCTGACACTGCCAGCCACATGGTGTGCGAAGGCGGACGGCCGTGCGAGCGATGGTGCGTTCTTAAACTGTATGCCAGCGGACACAAGCTCACCCACCCCGCAGTATCAAGCGCGACATTGCGCACCTGTGCCGCGACGTGACGCCGCCAGCATCCACTGGCCCACCTAGCGCCAAGAAGCCCGAAGCGAGCTCTTCCTCGACGCAGCAGCAGGTCAAGGCCGAGGTCGACGGGCTCATGCAGCATGGTGACGACTTGTCGCAGCAGCAGCAGATGCTGTATGATACGGGGTCTTCTTGGCCTCTGCTTCCTGATGCTGGCGGGTCGGACCAGCCGCTCGACCTGAGCGCCATGTCGCGCGAGGAGAGCTCAATGTCTGGCGGCGGATGGGGGGTCGCTGAGAATGCCGAGTTTGGGATTTTATCGTACGTTGCTGTGTAGCTGTGTGTGGGTGGGCAAGAGTGCTTGCTGACTGTGCAACAGGGACATGCTCAAGACACTGCGCGTGCCGACGTTGCCTGGCGGGTTTGTCGACGTGCTCTCGCAAGTGGTCAGGAGCGGAAACACTCAGCTGCCGCAGATTCCCAACCAGCCTGGCGGCAGCGTGCAAGCGCCGGCGAGTACGTCGTCGCCGCACGGCAATGTAAATGGGAGCGGCGGCAGCAGCAGCGGCGCTGGGACGAGCAGCGGTGGCAACGGCGCGCAGAACGGCAACGCGGTCGCCGGGCCGAGCAGCACGGATGTCAAGGGCAAGGGCAAGGCCGAGCCGTTTTCGAGCATCTCGCGAATCGAGCAGTACCTTCTGGCAGCGGCCGATCAGCCCGATGGCTCTCGCGCATCTCGCCTCACGCAGGTCATCCGCGCAAAGTATGAAGCTGGCCTGCTCAAGCCTTACGACTACATCAAGGGGTACGAGCGGATGAACCGCTGGATGGACTCTGGCAGAGCCGCGCGCGTGGATGCGTCTCGCGCCAGCAGCCCAGCCAAGGGCGGGCCTGGGCCGAGCGCGTCGAGCGTGCACGGTGGCCGGAGGCTCGTGGTTCCTCCGCCTCCGTCAGGCAGCTCCATCTCTCCGGAATCACGTCGCCGGATCCTCGCTGCGTTGGAAGTGTTTCGGCCCAAGTTTCGTCGCATCGCCAAAGAGCTCACTGATCTCGACTTGGTTTTCGTCGAAGAAGCAAACGAGCGGCTCATGCTACAGTACGACCGTGCGCTTGCGTCCATCCACACACCGAGCTGTATTTGGCGCAGGACGGGCGAGATACAAAAGGCCAACCAAGAGTTTGCAAAGCTCACTGGTATTCCTGCGCCACTGTTCCGTAACGGCCAGCTATGCGTCTACGAGCTCATGGACGAGGACAGTGCGGTACGGTTCTGGGAGGGATACGGCAAGGTGGCGTTTGAAAAGGGTGAGTACGGACAGCTCATCGTCGAGGACAAGCTGACAATATCCAGGCCAGAGCCACATGTACACCCACTGCACGCTCAAGATTCCCCTTAGCCTGACCCGCGCGCAGCCAGCCCGCACGCAGGGCAACACGCCCGCTGCCCCCGGCACTGGCGCGCCGACAATAGCGACGAGCGCGGTACCCGACCTGAGTCTCCCGCAGGCTATAGCGTCTGGAGGGCATAGCAGCCAGGCAGGGTCGATAGAGGACGAGTACCGGGTCATCAAGACTTGTTTTAGCATTACGATTCGACGGGATCGGTATGATATCCCCGTTGCTATCATGGGCCAGTGGATTGTGAGTCGGCTGCGTTTCGAGGGAGCAGAGCTGACGCTTCTACAGCCTATTGTGTAAATCCACTCGATTCACCAGGAACAGCAGAAGATGCGAAGGGAATGGGAGGGATGATCATGTGACTATGATACTAATTTACTGTACAGAAGAGTGTCGACAATGCACGAGCTGTGCAGACATTTCAGTTGCAGAACTTTGATCTCTGTAGCTAGTGGTCGTGTGCAGCCTTTGCCATGTCAACACGCAGCTGTTCCGAGGCATGTTCCGAGGAGGACCCGACTGTTCTGTGGTTGTGGTGCTCCACTGTGGCACCACGCGGCAGTGACGTCAATTGCTTCCGTCGACCAGGCGATCTGGCCCCGCATGGCCTGCGCCCCCTGACCCATGTTGCTGCTGCTGCTGCATGCATGTGATGTTGTTCAATCTCGCTTGCTCGTCTTGCTCCATTCCTCGTTCTCCTCCTCCTCCAGCCACCCCGACCCGACTCCACTGCAGCCACGTCGCGTTATAACACATCATTGCAGCTGCTTGCTTTCATCCCACTTATTTAAACCCTCTTCGACAAGCCCCCATTCGCCACCATTTCACAACAGTCGCCACTGCAGACTCTTCGCGATAGCGGCGGCTGGCTACCATGACTCGGTACGTCGTCCCCTGCCGAAAAAACATACAGGCACCACTCCCACCCCTTTCTTTACTGACAAGCAGCGACACACCGACCCTCCTAGCCGCGTCCGAGCTGCGCGACATGTCCCTCCGCCCGACAGCCGTGCGTGCAGCAGGCATCACGGTCATCCACCCGCAGCTGCGGGATCTCATCCTCCCCCTCGCCCGCGGCCATGTGCTGTACCCGCACGGCGCGGCCGTGGCGGAGCAGCGGTGGAGTGAGGACGGCCACTCTGCCGCCGCCGAGGGGGGCGATGGGGACTTTGATATGAGAGAAAATGACGACGAGGGAGGCGAGCATGCCCAGCCTTGGGCGACGGGGGCCGGGACGACGCTGCCTGCCCCGCCTGCTGCGAGTAGGAACACGGAGGCGAGGACACTGTTCAAGCTCAGCTTTACGCCGACTTGCCTCACGACTAGGTGAGTTTCCGCGCTCTTTGGTGGAGTCACCTGCTGACTGTCAGTGGGGCAGTGCTCGCGTGCGGCGGGTCAAAGGGCGAGTTGTATCTTACCGACTTGCCGCAAGGCTACGGCGGGGGCAGGGGTGCGCTCTCGCGGGCTGTGCCGGTTAAGCCGTTTTCACTCAGCTTGACGCTCCCGAGCCACAGCATTAACAACGCCATTACAATCTTGCCCGCGTGGCCGACGGGATGGCTTCAGCGCCAGGCAGAGTTTAAACGTACCTATATCGGGTATGGGCGACGGGGCCGCGACGAGTCCGAGGACGAGGACGAGGACGGCGACGACGACGCCATGCTCAGCTCTGAAGAGGCAGAGGACGCTGCGGAACCCGAAGACGGAGACGTCTGGATCGAGGACGACGACGCGGCATATCCTGCCGTGGCTACTTATCCCAACACTCTGCCGTTTGGCCACGCACCCAGGATTCCGGGGCGCGGGGACAGGCGTTGGAGCTCGCCGCGCTCCCAGGGCCCGCAGTACGTCACCTCGCGCTCTGGCACCGCTGGCGATGTGCGCTCCCCCTCGTCTCTGTCCTCGGCGTCGCTGCGCCGCGCCCCTGCTCGTCCCGACGAGCCGCGCATCCTCGTGTCAAACAATGACCAGACGGTCAAAATGTTTGCACTAAAGTACAACACGGGCAAGGCAAGGGCCGAGCCGCAGCCGTACGACACGCCGGCCATCTCGGCCCTCCGCAGGACAGTAGACCGCTCCGACGCCATGGCGCGGTATCAGCGCGCCTACGAGGTTCTCGCCGGCGGCGCCGCAAGCGCCTCCACGAGTCGGAGCATTGGCTCCTCACTGCCCCCGCCGCGCACGCTGTTTGGCTCTTCGACGCTGGGCTACGACGCGATCGCGCTCAACGAGGGCATCCTCACGCAGGACCTCGGGCGGCGCAGTACCCCGGGCAGCGGCCACCTGGCGCACGTCCACGGTCACGGCCGTGCACACCGTGGTGCCGGTTCCGGGGACCCCACGACACACGAGGAGGTATCCCTCGACGAGACTAGATATCCTGGTGAATCGCTCAGTGCGTACCGGTCGCGCAACCCAACTGTGGATATGCCGAGCGGGCGGCGGCACGAAGGGTCTTTCGGGGAGAGTAGTGCGCCGCGCGGGTTGAGGGAGATGCGCGAGGGGAGGGAGAGGGAGAGGGAGGGCGAGGAGTTGCGGAGGTTGGGCCGGATTGGGCGGACAAAGTTCAAGCTCGCTGTTAATCATTGTAAGTGTCGCACTGTACTAATCCAGGGCTTACCACCGCAGCATCGCTCTCGCCTGATCTCCAGACCATGGTGACCGTCGGCGACTCGACCGACGTCTTTCTGTACGAGGTAATCGACGGCGGCCGCGAGTTCCGCAAAATTGGCGTGTACAATGCCGCGACCGACTCGGGGTTCAGCACGGCGTGGTCAAAGGACGGGCGCAAGTTTGCCGTCGCGTCGCAGGACGGTCAGGTGACAGTCTGGGACCACCGGTCGTCACGCCCGCTCGCGCTGTTCTACAGCAGCCCCAGCGACTCGCCCCGCGTGTCGTGGGATGAGTACGACCAGCGCCCGCACATTCTCGACCCTGTGAGCTCGAGCAGTGGCCGCGAGGCCGCGCGGGTGGTCAAATTCTCCCCCGAGGGGTCGGACCGCGACCTGCTAGTGTTTAGCGAGGAACACTCCAATATTCACATCATTGACGCGAGGACGTTTGACACCCACGTCGTCGTGCCCGTGCCGTACGATCCGCCTGCGCCGGCCACGCCCGCGCCGCGGCGCGCCCCCCGCGTCGGCGTCGAGAACGGCCAGTGGGGCATTAGCGGCGTCGCGTTCGATCCCGCCGGCGAGTATCTGTATGCCGGCACGGAGAGGACGCTGGTAGAGTGGGATTTGAGGCGGTGTGGCGGTGGAGAGGGCGGTGCTTGGTCCATGGCGTAGGAGGCGAGCGGTCGTTAGCTGCGACGGACGAGACGTGTCATGGACGGACGGTGTAGACGACAGTTGTAATCCCCGCCCCTACGGGCTCATCAAGACTGGCATCAAGAACGAAACGAACTCAAAGTAATCAGAAGAAGAACAAATATAGTAGGCCGGGAAACGAAAGAGAGACTGAAACCCCAATCATCATTTGTCGTTGTCACTGCATGCAAGTTGTCTACTAGAGCTCGCCGCTAAATGAGTTGCAAGCACACGGTGGATGCAGCGCAGAAGGTAGATAATGTAATGACATGAGGGTGGGTTATAGTACACATGAAGAAGAGGTAAAGAATGTCCAGACCCGTACAGACCAGCTGCGCAGGTCGTCGAGGTCATGTATACTGTAAAGCAGCTCCAAGCCGCGACGAGGTGTGCGCGGCCGAGCCGCCAAGATCCCATTTGTATGATATTGAACCAGAAGCCGAGCCAGAACAAGCCTAGAGCTGCCCGACGGCAGCGACAGTCTCGTCGTTGGGAATCTTGCCCACGACGGTCCCGGGGGGCGCGAGCTGCTGGATCCAGTCCGGAAGGCCGACAAGCTTGCTCCCGGGTGCGTTGTACTTTGCGTCGGCGCGCTTGATGACCTTGGCCTGGGCGACCATGTGGGCCTTTTTCGCTTTACGGGCCGCAGCGGCGACGCGGCGGCGGTGCCGCGTGAGCGCGCTGCGGCGGCCGGTGTTGCTCCGCTTGCACTGTTTGTGGCCTCCCGTGCCGGCTGTGGGCGTCGGGCGCCAGTCCCAGATCGTCAGGATGATGCCGTCTACTGTCGGGCCGGTGGCGGTGGGCGCGGCCGGGGTCGTGCTGGGTGCCGTCGTGGTGGAGGGGAGGTTTGAGGCGTCAGTGGTCGTGCCGTTGGTCGAGGGGGAGGGGAGGGCCGTGCCGTTGGTGGCAGGGGCTGAGGGGTCGACGGCCGTGCCGTTGGTGGCAGGGGCTGAGGGGTCGACGGCAGTGCCGTTGGTCACGGGAACCTCGGTGGCGGTCTCGTTCGTCGCCGGAGGGACCTCGACGGTGGTGTCGTTGGTCGTGGGGACCTCGATGACCGTGTCAGTGTCGTTGGACACGGGCGTGACGATGGGGGCTGAAGTGTTGGACGGGGCAGGGACGTTGGAAATGGTGGCGTTGGCCTGCAGGTCATTGACAGTGCTGTTGGCTGTGGGGGAGACGGGGGCCAGGACCGCCGACGACGAGCTCGCGTTCACGGCCGGGGTGATGGACGCGGTGGGGACGGTAACGTTCTGCGAGGCCGTGGGCGAGGGGATAGCGGTCGTGCGCAGGTGCACGGGGACGTAGGGCTTGACGAGGCGGTAGGTGGGGAGCTCCCAGTCAAAGCTGTTGGTCGTCGACAGCTTCTGGGCCGCCGCAGCGGCGTCACCCTCGTTCTGGCCAGCACCGCCGTTCCACGAGTTAAAGTACTTGAGGTGGGCCATGCTGCCAATGTCATCGACAATGTCGGAAAAGTTGTAGCGCGAAGTCAGGCCCCAAGGGTTGTGCATCTCGACCCAGTCGGGGTTGCCGTTGGCGTCCTCGGCAGCGTCAAAGACGGCGTAGGCGTGGTTGGAGACAAGCTTCTTGAGCTCGCCAGTGGGAGTAGCAAGAACAACAGGAGTGCGCTCATCCTTGGCGCGCTTGATGACAGACCAGATGAACGTGGCGTTGTTGTTGGACCAGCTAAACTTGGCAGGGTAGCCAGAAATGTAGCCAAGACCAAAGCCAACAGCGCTGCCGCCGGGAACCCATCCCTTGGCCTTGATGTCCTTGTCCTGCTTCTCAATACCACGCTGGATAGCTCCAGGCCACCAGTGCGAGGTGGCGTCCGCCGTGACAGTGCCGTTAATGTCGGCAGAGTAGTCAATGTCATACGCCGTGCCGTTGATGCCACCATTGTAGATCGTTGTCGCAGCGACAGCGACATCAGACGTGGGGTTTGCCACGCCGTCAAACAGCGACTTGATCCACGCGCCTTCAGGCGAAAAGTGGACCACAGCAGCTATGGACGCAACAAGCCAGCAGTCCGGAGTGCCTAACCAGGGTCAGCGCTCGGACTCGTGCACCTGCCGCAGCGAAGGGCTATTCTTGCCCATGCCCAGAACTTACTCGTCTGCTTGACGTCGGCGAGCACAGGACCGCCGCCGCCCCACAGAGGTGCAGCATCGCCGCCATTGTCCCATCGCTTGTCAATGAGTTCGCGCGGCGCAAGCGCACCGTACGCGGAGTTTGCTGCTGCTGTGCCACTGTCAGTCCCACTGGCCTCCCATTTGCCACGAAACAACGCACCAAGCGCAGCAATAACAGTGATCCACCTAGCCATAGTGGTTAACGAGTGTGTGTCGGTCGCAGACCGTGTCGCAAGTTGTTGAAAGAGTGTGGGCCGGGTGTGGTGGTGTTGAATGAAGCACTGGGCGAGCAACTGGTCCCCAGCCATACTTAAAGGTCTGCCCCCTTTGCGCTGCTGAACCCTGCCAGCATCTCATGCCCAGTCGAGGCCTGACCAGGACCTTTTGCTACCCGTGCATGCCGTGGGGCCGTGCAGTGACGCCAAAGTCGCGACGAGCTCCGGCAACTGTCAAGGGCTCGGCAGGGTCGACCGACGATGCGTCTACGTGAAACGCTGCGCATCCCGCCCAAGGACCTGCAGCCTTACGTAGGTACGAGTGAGCGCGTCGATACCCGTTGCCAGGATACGCACAACTGGGGTCGGTGGGAGATGAGAGAAGTTGCAGGCGGGCATGAGCGAAGCAGGGTCGGTGGCCTGGACCGTTTTGTTCGCGTTGGCTGGGCGGCAGCGGGCCAAGAGTCACGTATTCTGGGCTGCTCACGGCCCTTAATTGTTGATGGCGGATGTGGGTTGATGCATGTCAGCTAGCCAACATTGGGCTGGGGTTGTGTGAGGCATGCGAGCTCTGCAGGGAGACAGTCTAGATGACAGGATTGTTGATTGCAAGATAAGACTACAAAAACGATGAAGATGAATGAATGGATCGACATGTCTCGGTGGTAATTGACGCAGATCAACCAGCGCCCTGAGTGACAGACGCGTCGATGCTCACCACACATGTTTGCATGCCGATCATAGCCCCATGCAGTATGCATCTGCATCAAGCAGGCATACGCGGGTAAGACGGCATGAGGCACTGCAGCATGTAACAAACAAACAGACCACAGGCCACAGGACAGGAGGCACTAGACGAAACTCGCAGAGACAAATGTGGCAACCCCCTACACCGGCCATGGGCTGTCCGATGAGTCTGTCAGGACCAGTTACACCACCTGGCGCTAAGTACCCCTCGTTGTGTGTACACAAGCGCGCAAGAATAGAGCATGACAGCAAACGGTACAAGTTACAGCAATAATACAAATGGCGAGGTATCAAAACAATGCAGGGTATGGACCTACAGTAAGTTCCACCAATAGCCGTCAGCGCCTCACCAGTCAAGACTAATCTCGTCCACAATGCGTCTCGCATCCTTGACGTCCTCGGCGTCACGCTCAGCCCCAATCCGCGCATACGTGACCGGACAATCCGTCGAGCGACACATGATAGGCTCGGCGACAGGCACGCCGCTGCACGAGCTGCAGATCCGGTGGAGCTCGAGCAAACGCGTCTGCGCCGCATGCTCGCGGCTGAGCAGCGCATACGCCGTCGTGTCCGCCGATAGGCGGCAGTCTGTACACAGATCTCCGGCGGAATCCCGCTCACCACCACACACGAGGCAGTGGGATGACTGGAAATGCGCATCGAGCCGCGTCCCCTTTTGGCCCTTTGGCACGCCATACTTTCTCGCACGCTTGGTGCGGGGCATGGTGTCAAACCACTCCTGGACGTCCCCGCCGACGAGATTGAAGATTCGTTCCAGGGGCGGGATGAGCAGGTTGCGAATATAGTATTCCGCGTCAATGCCGAGGTTGCGGTTGGCTAGCATCTCCTCGGGCATGCGCGCGCGGTCAATGAGGCGCCTGCCTTCAGCGTTTGAGACGAGGTACGGGACGCGTTCGGCGTATTGCGGTTCGTCACGGGGATCCTTGAGAATGCGCCTGTAGGCCACTGCGGCTCCAGGTGGTGGCACGCCCTTCTCTCTGCGTCGTCAGCACTGACCAGCACCGTGCCACTCACGAGTACGTCCCCAGCCGCACCTCCTTGGCAATAATAAAGTCCTGCAGCGACACCTTGCCCTGCAGGATCTTGGTCCACTCTTGCCGGCAAAACTCCTTGACCAACGACAGATCGTTGGTGCGAAACAACATCTTGAGGCACACCTCCTCCATCTTTGCCTGAGCCGGAAACCCGTCGCGACGAATCGTCTCGATACCCTTGGCGTCAAACACCGGCTCCGTGTCGTCGGGATGCTCATACTTGAACCCAACGTAACGTTTCTTTGCCATGAGCACTGATCCCATGTACACTTTCTCAAACTTGAGCTTGACAGGTTTCGGGTTCGTTGCAGTAACCGTGTCTGCAATGTCGTTGCCAATCTTGAACGCCTCGTCCTTTGACCGTCCAGGCAGAGCAATGAACAATGAGTCGGTATCGCCATACACGACTGTCGCCCCCCAATCATCGCGCGAGTGGATAAGCTCTTGAGCCTTTTCGAGCGTCTCGCGGCCAGTCTGCACAATAGAGTCGGCGACTTCGATACAGGGCATGCGACCCGAGAACGTTGCTGAGGTGTACCCGTACGTGACGTTGGCCATGAGTTTGAGCGCGAGCTGGCGCGCGTCCAAGAGTTGCGAGAGGGATTTATCGCCTCGTGCAGACTTCATCGCGTTTTTCACCATTACGCGCGTATCCAGAATCTCACCCAGCATCTTGGCTAACAGGCTCTTGCGTACAGCTGGCTTGACAAAGATGAGCCCGTTGGGAGTTACGGTGAGGTAGTCCTTGAGAAGCTCGAGGAGACCGTCCGCGACTTTGAGCTCTGTGAAGCCAAACTTGTCCGTCCCCTTGAACTTCTCCACCCTGCCGAGACAGGTAGAAAAGCAAATGTTGTACGCAATCATGACACTTGGATAGAGCGACTGAAAGTCTAGTACGACGATCGGGTGGGTGTAGTACTTTGACTCTGGCTCGGCAATGAGCGGCACCGCAAACGGCGCGTTCTGCAGTCCGACCTGCTGCTTGGATGGCGAGACCATGACAAAATTCTCGGGCTTGGCGATGCGAAAGATAAACGACTCGACCTTGAACTGACTGCCGCGAAACATGACAGCGTCAAAGTCGACGCCAAAGACGCGTGCAAACTCACTACACATATGTCAGCCAGCTCTTGCAGCGCGCACCTACGCATTCTTGGACACAATCTCGGCAGAAGCCACGACCTCGGCGTAGATGACAACCCGCTGGAAAAAGTACTTGAGTACACGAGCAGTGTGTCCCGGCGCCTTGCTCTTCCACAACGCTGTCAAGTTTGGCGCAGAAAAGAATGGAACCCTGCCGGTCAGCTCTACGCCCTCCACGGTAGACTCACCTTTGATGCAACACGTGGAAAACAACATTCTCAAACGTATACATGTTGAGGGTGACTTCAGACCGCAGGATTCGCCAGATGTTCAGCACATGCCGCCCGTTAACCTTGAAGATTGACGTATGGTGTGCCGAGTAAGCATCCTTGCGCCGCTGGCCCATGTCAGAGACCACTCGCGAGATCTCAGCCATGAGATCCATGCCAAACCCTTCATGCGCACGAGCAGCGAGGTAGCCCCAGGACGAGTTGTGCAGCTCCCAGCCCCCCAGTACGTCGGGGTCCCAGTCTTTGACAGTGTCAATGACCCAGTTGATGAGATCCAGCTCGCTGTCGACGTATGAGCACAGAATGCCGGCTAGCCTCGCGCGACCGTTCGCAGTCGGAGCAGAGTCTACCACGACGTACCCAGCGTGATATCCCGCGTGCAGCGTGGTATCAGGCAAGCTCTCGTCCTCATTCTGAAAACAGTAAAAGACGGCTACCATCTCGTCCTTCTCCGGGTCGGGCAGGAGCTGATGTCGCGACGGCGCAAAGATCTCGAGACACATCAAGGACATGCCCTGTGATTCGCGCTTCGAGTTCTTTTGCGAAAGCTTGAAGCCATACTTGTTCCGTTGCGTCGGAGCAGCCAGCTGGGACGGTGCTGCGGCGGTGGCGTCTTCCTCAGCGCAAAACACTGTCACTGCGCGCAGCGAGGGCGGAGGCGGTCCGTACTCCCACCCATTCTTGCAGTACGCCGTCCGAAGCTGGGAACTCTTAATCCATGCCCCCTTGCCAAAATGCTCCAGATCGGTCTCAAAATGATCGAGATCCTGGGCCCCGTTACCCTTGACATTGAACAATCTCCCAGCAAACGCTTTCGTGCGGGGAGGTACGTCAACTGGGTTGGAGTAGAACGGCTCTGGATACTCGACCGAAGGAAGATCTTCGAGGACTTGGCGGGCCGAGGGCGGAGGGTCGCGGTACTGCCACGCGAAAGGGTCAAAGTTAATATCAGATGAATTGGCAGACGGTTGGGAGGCGCTCAGGTGTGACATGTTTGAGTCGCCGCTGCGGATAGGAGTTGAAGAGGGCTTGGGAGGCTGGGTGGGCGAGGAGAGGCGGACTCGTTTCTTTGGTGGTGCGGTAGGCGCGGGCATGGTGTTGAGAAGCGTCGCTTCGGGGTTGATCAGTGTTGGTTCGCCGACGACGAGCGTAGGACTGAGAGCAGGTGGTGCCGGACTGTGAGGGCGTTTCGTTCCGTTACGAGGCTTGGGCGTATTGCCAGGCTTAATATTGTTGCTCGGCCTGGGCACGGGTGTGCGCTGCGCATTAGGAAACGGTACCACGTTATCCTCCTCTCTGGCCTTGGCCCGAATCTCCAAGAGCTGCGGTGTCAGGTCTCTTTCAACCTCGACGGCAGGCGCTGCAGGAGGAGGCGGTGTACCTGGCGACGGCGTCCACTTGCTGAATGATCGCGTTCGCTCCTGGAGCACGACCGTCTTCGCTCGAGGAGTGCGACGTGTTGGAGTAGTGGGGTTGGAGCGTCTGGTTGGCGTAGTGACCGACGACGTACGTGAACGAGCAAATATACTACGAACGAGCGACGCCGGCGTTGTGGGCGCGCTGCTCTTAATCTTGCTCTTGCTTGGCGTCTTGGGGTCTGCGAAGGGGTTCTCGCTTTGCGACGACAAGGCAAATGGCCCTTCCATGATTGTGCTCATATCACCGAACCCAGCTTTTTCCATAAGCCGTTGGTTCCGTGCTGTCTTGCGGCGATCTGCCGACATCGAACCCCGCGTGCTCGGCGTCACAGGATGCGTCGAAACTCGTTTTTGGGGAGTGGTCGGACGAGACTCTTGCCGTGTTGTGTGATTAGACCTTTGCAGCATAGTCTCCTCATCAGGAACAATCTGCATGAGAAGCTCGTCCAAGTCCTCGTCGTCAAACTCGTCGAACTCATCACGCGGAGCCTGCGTGGCGCGAATTCTTTCAGCACGAGCATAGACCCGCTCGGCATCGCGATGTGCCAGCTCCTCGGGATTCTCGTGTCTCTCGGCCTTGTCGTGTTCGACCTGGCTCGCGTCAATTTCCAGCTCTACAGGTTCGCTCTGGGAGGCGGCCTGCGTCGCCATGAGGTCGAAGGGGTTGTCGTCCTCGTCCAACACCGGAGGGCTGGAAGAGGGAGGAGGAGGAAACGCAGGCGATCCATGTTCTGCAGCAATGACAGTCTTCTGAGACGCCTGAGTCTGCTGCTTCTTGCTCCGGAAAGCCTTTGGCCAGTGTGCCGAAACCGCCTCAAAAGAAGTCAAGATCCACTGCACGTCAGCTGTTTCCCACATGCAGGTCCACTCACCTTATCGTACTTGCCGTGATTGCCGTTAGGTCCTGCAAATAGAGCTCGCGAGAAGCCGTTAAACGTCAACTTGCCGCCTCTCCGGCCGCGCTCGGCCTCCATTCGCTGCTCCAGAAAGTCCCACAACTCTTCAGAAATTTTCCAGTCCCCACCACGGTTCTCGGTCTCGACCCCATCAACTTTGTATCCGAGCTCCTCCATCGAGCGACCGCGCCCACCACCGCTAACGGGAAGCATGGAAGCCTCGCTCGTGCCCAGCCCACGGGCGGCGCGGCGACGCCGCTCGTCCTCCCACAACTCTTTCATGGCTGGCACGAGCTTTTCTTCGGGGTGGAGAGGCTGGTGCAGCAGCTCAATAAAGTCGTGATGCAGTGAGCGCTGTTGGAGGCGGTTTCGATTCAGGATTTGGTGTGGGAGGACGTCAATCTCGAGCGTAGAGTGTGTGTCGCGTCCTGGTGAGATGCCGCGTGGATACAACATCTCTGGAGGAACCGTGAGGGATGTGATTGCCCCATCTGGAGTGTTGTCGGGATCTCCCTCGGGAAGAGGCTCACGAAAGTTACCACCGCTCAGGTCGAGATTTCCACAGCCGTACAGGTCAAAGTCGCACATGAACTGCAAGACGTGGCTGAGGTGCGCTTCATGCGGTTGCCAGATCTGACCAAAGACGACGGGCTTGTGCAGTTGTTCAACGGCGATGCGCAAGCGTGCAGGATTGGCGAGAGATACCTTCATGTAGTACGAGTACCCAATGTGGTAGCCATAGAACGGCACGGCCTTGACGAGAATGACACTCACAACGTGCAGGTGTTTCGGGTCCGTGCCGCCACCGTGGTTGGCGGCAGCAGAGGGGCCTGTGGGGTTCTGTCGCAATGCCAAGCAGATTGCATGATTGAGAGAGACTGCAAATCTCTGACATTCCTTGATGACTCGTTCCGGCCTGAGAGGGTCGGACGAGTTCTCCATGCGAAATGGCACGAAGAAGTAAGGGTAGCACAGGTGGACGTTGGCGCAGATCTTCTGGTGCGCTGGTGTCGTGCCAAAGATGCGCAGTACAGGAACCATGCTAGGGTTCACTCCTGGCGGAACTGCTGTTGGGAGCGATGTCGGCACGTAGAGTGGCCGCATGCTGTGGACGGGTGGTGCCATCGACGACATGATGTGGGTGATCCGGAGGCGGAGAGCGGGCTCGTCTGGGAATGTGAGCTGATGCTTTGAATAGTCAACATACTCTCCGGATCCCCTTGGGATGACATGATAGCTGCTGTGCTGTTGTGCACGTCGACCAGGCGACAAGAAACGGCAGATGAGATGAGAAATGAGCTGAAAGTGGAGGGACGTCTTCGTCAACATGGACACTGTCAGCTAGAGAGTCACGTGACTGTGGGGCCCAAACCACACACACGGATCATGTCGAGACGGCGACTGACGATGATCCGGACATGTCCTCATGAGACTACAGAGGAGCCTACTAAGAACAGCTATCCCTCTCTCACCTCTCTGTGTAGCTCGAGCTCGTCCCACAGACCTCCCTCGCTTCACAGTTCCTCGTCGTCATCTGTATCTCTCTCGATCGTTCTCCACTTCACCATCCACCATGGGCAAGATCGCAGTCTGCCAGATCCTGTCAACAAATGATCCCGGTCACAATCTCACAGTCTCGAGCAAGGTGATTCGTGATGCGGTCAAGGAAGGAGCAACAGTAAGCCACTCCCGCTCACCACAATCTAACACCAGGCATGCTTCCTCCCCGAAGCCGCCGACTTTATCGCAACCAGCGCTGAAGAGTGCCGCGAGCTCTCATTCCCGCTTTCAAAGCACCCATACACCCTGGGGCTACAGGCTCTGGCCAAGGAGCTCGGCGTTGTCATCTCAGCTGGGGTGCACGACGTGCCCGAAGCGGACGAGCCCGACTCAGAACCCGAAGGGAGCCTAAAGGTCTACAACACCCAGGTCCTTATCGGCGCCGACGGCGCCCTCATTACACGGTATCGCAAGATCCACCTCTTTGACGTCGAACTCACCGCTCCGGATGGAACTATCAAGCGCACGGGAGAATCGGATCGCGTCCGCCCAGGCGTGGAGATTGTGCCTCCCGTGCCCATTGCGGGGTTGGGCAACATTGGTCTCGAGATCTGCTACGACATGCGCTTCCCAGAGCTGCACGTCATTCTCACGCGCATGGGCGCCGATATTCTGACGTTCCCGTCGGCTTTCACGCTCAAGACGGGTAAAGACCACTGGCGTACGTCCTTCCGTTGTCGTTAATGCTGACCACCAGCGACGCTTCTTGTAAGCTTGTGACGAGATGCTATTCTGACACACAGCGCGCTATTGCAATTCAGTTCCAAGTCTATGTCATTGCCGCAGCGCAATACGGCGTGCACAACCCATCCCGCTCAAGCTGGGGCGAGTCACTGGCATTCGACCCATGGGGACGGCAGCTTGGCCGCCTCCGCAGCGTCGAGGATGACACCCCCGCTGATGGTGTTTATGCTGATGGTGGCGAGTTCTTCATCTGCGAAGTCGACACTGAGAGCATCCAGTGAGTTTCCTGCTGGAGGTGACGCTGATGGCCAAGGGGGACGAGGCGGCAGATTCCGCTTGCTATTCAGAAGAGGGCCGATATCTATGGTGTTGTGGGTAAGACGCTACCTCCCAGGCCTTTGGAGCAGTAAGAAGGGATGCGGGTAGGCTATGAGTCATGTTTTGTAGAGGCAGTAGATGCATAAGAGCTCTGGGAGGCGGTTGGCTGCTCGCCTCGTCAGGTTTGAGCGGCCGATTACATGTAGAATGACGATTAGGAACGGCCCATTAGCGGGAGTAGATTGATTTGTTGACGCCACCCAAATGAAGATCATCACGTTGGTCGACGTCAGATGTCCACACCGACATCTCACATCTCACCCCTCTGCATCGCCCAAGCTAGCTGCCCGCCGCCATGGCCAAGATCGTGCCGCCTATGAACTTTGGCCTCGTCGAGGATGGTGCGTATCCCTTCACTGCTCTGCAACCTCTGCGCGCTTAGCGTTCACCCACTGCCCGCGAGCGAGCACCGTGCCATTCATGGGGACGATGGAGCTGACACGAGCAGGGTTCTACCGTTCAGCCCAGCCGACAGAGCTGAACTTTACCTTCTTGGAGAAACTCCAGTTGAGGACTGTGATCTGGGTCGGCGCAGAGGAGCCCTCGGATGTGTTGTGAGTAGACTCCCATTTCTGGCGACGGTACTCGTGCCGCGCTGCCAAGCTCTGAGCATGAGCTGCTAAGCCGTTGCACTTACCATACCGCGGCGCTGCAATGGTTCTCCCTACGTCTCGGACACTAACGCGCGCCAGCCTCTCCTTCCTCGAGTCCCAAGGCATCACGCTGCACAACCTCGCTCCCCAAGTCAGCTTAAACCCCCACTTCCCCCCGCCGTACTCGGATTCTGGCGTGGTTCCTCTCAGCGGGCAGTGTGAGTCTCGCTTCTAGTGCTTGCTGGTCACTAGCTCGTCGCATCAGTTGGACACTGGCTTCGCACTGAAGCCCCATGACCTCACCGCTGACGCCGCAGACCACCTCCCGCCCCTCCCCCCACCAACGGAACCCCTAATTATCCACGCCCTCTCGCTTCTCCTCCAACCCAGCACCTTTCCCACTCTTGTGTGCTGCAACATGGGCAGACATCGTACCGGGACGGTGGTGGGGTGCTGGCGCAAGCTCCAGCGGTGGGCGTTGAGCTCGATTCTCGAAGAGTACAGGCGGTATGCTGGTATGAAGGTTAGGGTGCTCAATGAGCAGGTGAGTTGTCGGCATGGGGTATGGCCGGTAGGGCTGTGTTGTGTTCGGGGTACAATTGAGGAGAGTGCTGACTGTCAGTTCATCGAGCTCTTTGATACGGATCTTGTGTCGATCACAGCGGAAACTGTGGTCGCATAGCATGCCACATCGCAGCCTCTTGCACCTGGCATCAACGCCGCTAACAGAAACGCCAACGCCAACGAGCGTAACTTGTTGTAGCCATACATTTTATACCCATGTAATGAAAACCCCTACTAAGCAAGAACCCCACTAGAACGCAACGACCTTTGCCTTCTTCTTCGGCACGGCCTTCTTCACGACCTCCTCCTTGGCCGGGGCCTCGTACGCACCCTCCTCGCCAGCCTGCTTAGCCAGTCCGCGCTGTGCATTCTTCGCCGGCGCATGACGCTTGTTACTCCTAGCCCCCGGTCCCGCCCGACTGAGCGCCATAAAGTCGTCCTCATCCGCCCCAGCCCCCCGGCCAGTACCCACGACATCAGCCGCGGGGGCACGGGCGTCCCACGACTGCTGGCCTGGTCCGACATCGCGATGCAGCGTCGGGCAGTCCTTTGCGCGGTGTGCTACCGACTGGCAGAGCTTGCAGCTTCCGCCGTTGACGTAGATGCCGCGCTTGTTCTGGGGGCACGCCGAGGAGAGGTGTCCAGCGCCCAGGCAGATGTAGCAGGTCGCGTACGGGGTTGGGTCGGCGGGGTCTACGGGTTTCGGGCAGTGGTGCAGCGAGTGACGGTCCGAGTTGCAGCTTGTCGAGTCAGTAGACAACACGAGGACAGGGCTGCACTCACCGGTAGCACCTGTTGCCCACAATCTGGCCTCCAGTGACCTCCTTGCCCTTCTTTCCCTTCTTGTCCTTCTTTCCCTTCTTTCCCTTCTTGCCGTCTCCCTCCTCGGCGTCGCCCTCGGCGGCACCATCAGTCTCGCCCTTGGCCACAGCCTCGGCCTGGCGCGCAGCCATAGCATCTGCCTCCAATAGGGCAGCACTGCCGCTCTCCCCGCTCGCAGCCAAGAGAATGTTGGGGCAGTCGCGCGCGGCGTGGCCAACTCCGCGGCAGGCGAAACAGGTCGTAGCCGCGACGCGGTCGTGGATACGGGCCATGCGGCGGTCCTCGGTCTTTTGCTCGGCCATCTTGGCGCGCTCTTCGGGTCTGTCAGCCAAGGTTGGCATGGTTAGGAGGGGTACGCACTGGCAATCTCGGGGTCACGCCCACCAGCCTCGCTGCCCTTGCGCTTGCCCCAGCCGCTGTCGCGCGAGGGTCCACCGGCTAGCGCAGCGTCGTCGCCGCCAGCTGGGGTGCGGGACTCTTCAGCCGCCGAAGCGACGAATGTCTTGCGTGGAAGACCAATGTTGGTGAAGCGGGCCATCTTGTGTGTGTAGCTGTGAGAATGCCAACAGCAAGAGCAGAACAAGTTGTTGGTAGTCGGTGGGTGGCAATGTTGCTCGAGATTCAACTTTTCTAAAACCACGTGAGCAATCCGTGCCTGAATCCGCACTCTTCAAAGATCAAGGAGTGGTTTGGACATCCCCATCTTCAACTCGCTCTACATCACCATCAACATGCGCTTCGCCCCTGCCCTCGCCCGCGTAGCAAGCGCCGTGGCTGGATCCTCCTTCCGCCCCGCCACCCGCGTCGTTCCCGCCTTCACCCCGCGCACCGCCGTACCCACCCTGCGGCCCTTTTCCACCACCCTTCCAGCTCTCAAGAAGGGCGGCAAGGGAGGCAAGGGTGGCAAGGCAGACAAGGCGGACGAGAAGTCCGCCAAGGCTGCTTCCAAGGGTGGAAAGGGAGGCAAGGGTGGAAAGGGCAAGGAGGACCAGGACGTGGACGCTGGGCTGAGCGCCGAGGAGAGAACTGCCCACATCAAGAAGGCCGAGGCGAAGATGGACAAGGCGATTTCGTGGGCCCGGGGTCTTGTGTTTGAGGGTGTTGAGCGTGGCAAGGGAAGGGTTTCGCCTGGTGAGTTTTGCGATGGGGTCGGCAACTCTGGGGCTCTGGGCAGAGCTCTTCCCTCAGAGTCCGGCATGAACTACGGATACTGGCAGTGCTGACGAGCAGCCCTCCTCGACGGCATCAAGGTCATTCTCCCGGACAAGTCTGCCATTCCTCTCAACTCTATCGCCTCCATTACCACCAAGGGTAACACCCTCCAGGTCGAGGTCTGGGACCACTCTCAGACCAAGGACGTCGACATGGCCCTCAACAAGGCCAACCTGCCCGGCATGTCTGTGCAGCGCGACGGCAACTCGCTTATCCGTCTGCCCGTGTCGCGTCCCACTGGAGAGGTCAGGAGCGCGATTCTGAAGACCCTCAGCGAGACGGTTGAGACGGCTAAGAACCAGGTGCGCGTGGCGCGTACCGAGGGCCTCAAGGCGCTTGGTGGAAGGGGTGAGGAGGGAGCCGATGAAGTGCAAAAGTCTGTCGAGAACGTTACTGCCGAGTTGGAAAAGCTGCTGCGGAGTGCCAAGGAGGAGTTTGAACACTAAGTGAAGTTCACCAGGTGCTGAGCTTGGATGGGCAGAGGAGTAGAAAATAGACGAGAGGAGAGCATCAATTCTGCATGCAGCATGGTACCACCGTTCCACTGTAGACTGGGGCTTGTCAACATATGTTCTAGCGCTTGAATTGGCTGTACCAGGCTAGACTGGTGCCACTGGGTGCTCACGCGACTGTGATGGAGCACACGACCGCCACATGGAAGGGTAGGCGAGACCTAGGCCATCAACCCAGACTATGGGATCCGCTGCATAGCTCACAGGATGAAGACCACTGGTCAGTAGCCCGTGTCAGTGTGTAGACATCCCGAGCAATTTCCAGTCCCATATGCATTCGCAGTCGCTGTGAACGGTCAACTTGTGCCACCATTTACGAGGCCGGCGGCGGCCACCAAGCACGGTGTTCACCCAATTCCTCCTAATCTTTCGTTAATCTTCCGTCGCCGCCCGGCCACTCGTCGCACACCATCTCCATCTCTTTCACCGTCTCTCTCCAACCCACCATCACACAAACAACCACAAAATGACGACCCCAATTCGCACCGAGGCCGAGATCCCCCAGCAAATGAGCTACATCCAGCACGGCTGGGAAAAGTGCAAGCGCCAGCCCCTCGTCCCAATAGGCGCGGCGGCGACGACGATTGCGTTGCTCGGTGCGTCGGCGAGTCTGAGGTCGGGCAACCGGAAGAGCTTTCAGAACTTTTTGAGGATTCGTGTTGCGTGAGTTGGCGCGGGCCGTCGTAGCGGTGCAGCAACTAGAACGACGGAGCTTGCTAGGCTGGGTCCTGGCGGCGCCATTGGCATCTCGGCAGACGCTGACGACGCAGCGCCCAGGGTCTCACCGTCGTCGCCATGGTGGTCGGCGCGTACATGCTCACGAACAAGGCCGAGGAGGCAGCCGACGCGCGCCATCGTGCTCTTACTGGTGAGTCTCTCTCTCTCTGGCATCGTCGCCCCGCGACCGCATTCTACAATCACACCACGACGCCTCCACTTTTTCCTCCACTCCACTCCATCCTCGTCCCGCGCACCACGCTGATTACCCACAGGCGTCGTCCCCCCCGATGCCTCAGTACACGTCATCCCCATGGCACCCTCTGACGGCCCCGACGTCGAGCACATGTACCCTACCCGCAACAAGGTCAAGGTCTCCGACTTTACCCGCCGCCTCCGTGAAGCCGAGGAGCAGCACAAGGCTGATCAGGAGAAGATGGGCCGCGCGTAAGCCTGTGTGCGCGCGAGCGAGCGAGCGAGTGAGGAGCGATGGCTCGAGCGGGGTGGGCGTGCGTGTGAGGGTGTAGGATATGCATGGCGTCGGCGGTGTTGAGAGATGGGGATGGCAGTGTGTTGCTAACGACGGTCCGGGGTGGTGGAACAAGGCCTTCCACAACACCACCGCCGTTCTCCTCGCTGGAAGCCTGGGCTGGTATCAAGTCTTGCCCGCGCGTCTGCTCTGCTGAGATTGTGATCTTGCGAGGCAGGTGCGAGCTAACGGACGGGCTCGAGCACCAGGTCAACCAAGACCAATCTGACACGAACTCTCCCTCCACCATCCAACACAACCCACCACTCGTGCCGATGTTCAACCTCGTCCCCACCGTCCGTCCATCCAAACAGCAGCAAAAAAAGCTAGGCTTGGGAGGAACTGAATCCCCTGTTGACGAGAGTGGGATTCGAACCCACGTCCGAAGACTGCGGATATATAACAAGTATACACCTTAACACAGCGCCTTAGACCGCTCGGCCATCTCGCCTTGCTTACGTAACTGTTCAGCGAAGTTGGCTCTTGGCCTTGCTGGGCGCACATGCTTGGTCGACGGCGGTCTTAGCGATGTCGAGGGGAGGGCTGGTGGCAGTTGTTGAAGGAGTGGGTCAGTCATTGTGGTGTCTGGTAGATGGTCGTCAAGGCCTGAAGCCTCTTTGCATATCTTCAGATCTATCTCTCTCTCGCAGCCCAAACCCAAACAAAACACTACAACTTGCTCAGGCCACGAGCCGCATCCTACTGGAGCGCCTTGTACAACTTGGCCTCGTAAGCCCTAACCATGTCCATCATCTTGCTGGGGTCCTCGGGCTCCATGAGCTGCGTCCCGGCCCAGCCGACGATACCAGCGGCGGGGTCAAACCAGTACTTTGTCTGCGCCGCGCCGCCCCACCAGCCAGACCCAGCGTTGCGGCCCTCGGCGGTAGGCGTGCTGCCGATGCACAGCGCGAGCGAGTGGCTGACCGCCTCGCCGCTGACGTGGTCCGGCGTCGTGTCCCCGAGGATGCCGAGGAAGCGGCCGAGATCAGTGTAGACTGTCTGGCCCGGGGTGTCGCGGGGCGGGAGCGCTGATTCAAACATTTGCGCAAAGACGCGCTGGGACACGACGCCGTCTGCGTCCTTGCAAGCAAGGATCTTGGAGAGGACGGTGAGGTGGTCCTTTGCCGTGCCGAGCAGGCCGGCGCCGCCGGCTAGCACGCCAATGTCCGAGGGCGTGAGGCCCGCAACGTTGCGAAGGCCTGTGGAGGGCACGAGCTTGCCGGTCTTTGGGTCGCGGCCCGAGACGTGCATGAGGTGCTTTTGGACGTGCTCGTTGGGGTAGAAGGTGATACCCGTGACGCCGCAGGGCCCGAAAATGTGCTCTTGAAAGTACTCTTCGAGAGTCTGGCCGCTCACGCGCCAGACAAGGATGCCGGCCCAGTCAATGCCCGTGCCGTACATGTACCTTGTGCCCGGCTCAAAGGCCAGCGGGGTAGCAAAGGCGGGCACGTCGGCGTTGGGCGCAAACCACGAGCGGTGCTTGTGCTCCATCTCCCAGCGCATCTGCTCTGGACGCGTAAAGTTGTAGGCCAGGCCGGCGGTGTGGGTGAGCAGGTGGCGGAGGGTGATGGGGGTTTTCCGCTCCTTGAGAATCTCCTTGCCGTCGGCGTCGTAGCCTTCGAGAATGGGCATGGCGCAGAGCTCGGGAAGGTGTTGCTCGATCAGAGCCCCGTCGTCAAACGACACCTTGCCTTGCTCGGCGAGCTGGAGGCACGCAATCGAGGTGAACAGTTTGGTCATGGAGAATAGCTGCAGGACTGGGCCAGAGTTAGCTCGGCCTCCACGACATGCAGGTGAGTCACGAGTGACTCCGCACAGACTCACCAGTGTCCTCGTCCACCTGGCCCTTGTCCGGCTGGCCGGCGACGACATCGCCCTTGCAGTTGAAATAAATAAGGCCATCCTTGTTGGCCGCGCCAAAGAACATGGCAGGGAGCACGCCGGCGTCGACCGTCTCGTCGAGAAACTGGTCGAGCGACGCCTTGCCGGCCGCAGAGATCGTGGGCGTGGGGTTGATGGTCATGGTTGCTGAAGAGCTCTTTAGGGGGTGTGGATCGGTTGGCACCTTTGTGGGGGAGGGTTATATGCCGATCGCCTTGCGGGGTACAGGCCATGCCGGGTAGGAACACTGCCGGGGACCCATGCGGGGATGCCGGTCGCCGGCCGCCGCGACTGTGCATGCATGCACCCACGCAGACGCGGAAAACACTGCGGTGGCTGCCGCCTGGTCTGCTGACTGGCAGCGCGTGGAGGCCGATGCGCTGCTCCTAGTTCTTGGCCGAGAGTCGACAGGCTGGCTCTGGTCACTGCATCCGAGCCAGCCATGGCTGCTGGGCTCTTGATTCTCGGAGGAATCATGGAGACGGACCAAGCCGAACGCAAGCCTTCTGACCAAGAGATTGTCTGTGCAGAGGAGCCGAATACCTTATGCTTGCGTGTTCTGAACAGTTGTATACGCGCAGGTCAAGAGTAGTCGCAGGTCTCGTCAGCAGATTCCTCTTGCGGGGGCAGAAGATGAGACAGCGCTGATCAATCTGATCAATACGGTTTGTACCTTTCATCCACTGCATGTTGATCGTGGCGTGTTTGTTTGCTTTAGCACTCTACGCAATCAAATCAACAAGCCATAGTCTACAGGTGCAACTTCCCAGTCAAACCATTATCAGTGTCTCGCGTGTTATCAGCGGGGACCGATGCCCACTGCCGCCGAAGCGCCGCCCGTATCAACGGGGACCAATGCCCATTGCCGCCACAGTCATGGCTTCAAGATCCTGCCACCTGCAAACGTTTGTAGCCAGACCAGATCGCATCACTGTCCGTTGTACCAGCAAGGGATATATAACTGTGCGCAAGGGGGCACGAGGAGGGGGAGTCAATTTATAATAAATGGCACACCAGTAGGCGTGAGGAGTTTAGAGAGCGACGAGCGCGACGCCAAACGCAGCCGCAGCGACGACAGCTGCGACCGGACGCACAGCCCCAGCGCCGCTCATGGGGACGCCCGCGCCGGCAGTGGGCACGCCGCCGTTGATGGCTTTGCTAACGTCGACAGAGTTGACGGTGGGGATACCAGCCGATTTGGCTGCCGAGTTGTAGTCCGCCATAGCCGATGACATGGCGCCGCCAATATTGATGCCGTAGCTGACGCTCGGGGACCCGCCGGCCATCGTGAAGCCGGAGTAGCTCGCCGGCGTGAAGACTGCGGTGGCCGCGCCCGCGGTGCTTCCGGCAGCGGTCATGACGCCAGCAATGCCGCCCGTGTCGGCGCTGCTGCCAAAGTCTGACCCTGCGCCAAAGCCAGTGCCAGAGCCAGTGTCAGATCCAGTGCCAGTGCCAGTGCCAGTGCCCGACGAGCTGCCCTCTCCGGCCACACCAGCGCTTCCGCCACCTGAGGTGTTAGCTGCGGCTGCTACTGAGGAAGGAACAGAGTACTTACCAACGCAGGTGATGCCCTTGCAGCAGCGGGTGGCTGTGCAGAGGTATCCGGCGTCACAGTAGTTGATGCCGTCTGGGCAGATCAGCAATAGCCCATGGGGAGAGTAGACAAAAGCAAAACTCACCAGGACAGCAGGTAGAGCCCCTGGGCGCGCAGCCGCCATCGGGGCATGCTGCGTTGTTGATAATGGACGTAGTGCACTGCCCGGCCTGGCGCTTGAGGACACCTGTGGGGTCACGCGCAATGATGTCGGCGAGCGGGCGGAAAGGTGTGTACTCGTTGGTGTCGGGGAGGGCTGAGGCGGCTGCCACCGAGGCGACGGCGGCGAGGGTAAGGGTGCGAACGAGCATTGTGGTGGTCAACTTGTGGGTCTGAGTTAGTGGGGGAGGGGGGGGGGGAAGCGACACTCGGTTGTCTCTTATACCTGTTGATCCAAAGTCCAGTCAGGTCTGCAGAGCCTCTCGAGAGCGAGATGCCACAAGGTCACAACAATGTTGGTCTCCCGCAGGCACGATGCCCCCCAAAGCCAATGCCCAGCGTCAACCTTGGCCGTGGTTGCCCTTGTGCAGCACAGCAGCAGCAGGACAGACGGCATGGACCGTGGACGAAGAACGGAAGACCCGTCAGAGACGACCCAAACTCACTCAACTGAACACAATCTCCAGGAACACAGGCACCAGGCTTCAGGCAACAATCCACTGGCCTTGTCGGGGTCACCAGCTGCGGCGACACGCGTCTCGGCGCAGCCGCGGGCTACGGTCATCGCTGCCCGCACCCGTTGCCCATTGAGAGGATGAGCGCTGGCCACACGGGCCGCAGCACGTACGCGTGAGCGCGGGTGACCAAAGACGTTTACTGTTATACAGGAATCCTGAGTTCTAACCCGTGCCGGTCCCTGTGCCGAATTACGCTGCTGTAGTCTGGGTTTGCAAGGGTCATGTTTCGAGAGATTAAACAGCAAAAGAGATGTTTCGTAGCTTCGTAGCTGGGCTCTGGAAGCTGCAGCACGACAGGGAGACGAGGGAAAGGGAAGAGGAAGAGTGACAGCTGACGGGAGCCATGGCCCGCTGCCCGCTTTGGGCAGCGCTACGCGGAAACGGAACACGACGACACTACTGTTCCGCATGCAAAGGCCACTATCTGTGCCGCTGTCCGAGTGAAGCGGTGTAGACCAGACCAGCGTGGGGCATCCTCTCGGCGCAGCATCTGACGAGCACCCCATGCCTATGCCTGTAGGCATGGTAGGCTTACCGCTGCCTTCCCACGACGAGTATACATTACGTTGGCCCGGCCGAGGCTGTATGAGACGTCGACTCGGAGTGTCCACTGCACGCGTCGCACCCTATCAGCATGACATCCCCTCGTGCTCCGTGTCGAGTGTCGAGGCGAGCCGCGAGAAGCGACATGAGAGGCGACGGGCAGGCGAGACGGTCAATCCGGAGCTGCCAAGACCTTGAATGTTGTTTTTGGACCTGCCATCTCACGAGCACTATGCCTGCAGGCAAGGTAGGCGTCCACTGCCTTCCCACGACGAGTATACATTACGTTGGCTCGGGCGAGGCTTATGAGCCGTCGACGCTGAGTGTCCACTGCACGCGTCGCACACCTAGCTGCATGACATCCCCTCGTGCTCCGTGTCGAGTGTCGAGTCGAGCAGCGAGAAGCGACATGAGAGAAGCGACGGGGAGGCGAGACCGTCAATCCGGAACTGCCAAGACTTGAATGTTGTTTTTGGACCTGCGTTTATAACACCAAGGTGTACCCATTGGGAACAGATAATACGAGTACCGTAAGAGCCTCGTTTCAGGTGCTCTTGGGGCTCTTCATCAACTGTTCTGCAGGGTCTGCAAGTAGACAGCCCATCCCACTGAACACTGAATTCTGGACATGGAGGATCAGGGAGGCGACGAGGCAGTGCAAACATCATAGTCCTGAGTATCGTCGATCGGAACCCCCACTCTTCGGTTCCTCTGTACCTCGTACCGTCTCATGCCACAAGCACTCCTCAGTCGTGTCCACAAACCTTCACCCCCGGGAGGGCAGCGTCCCGGCGGCGACTTTCGGAGAGTTATGCCTGTGCGTTTCAGAGAGTGCATGCGCCATTGATGCATGGTCGGGAAGGAACTGTGTGTCGGGTGCGCGCGCGTCGCGTTACGCGTCGTCGTTGGTGTTCTAGTCCTGAACGCATTCGCAAGCCATGGGCTTGGGTCGGTCCAAGGTACTTGGAAGCGTCCTATTGTCTGGGATGTCTAGGACGCACCAGGTAGGCACTTGCGTGACGAGCACTTGCATGCTTAATGTTGAGAAATCAGGATGGCAGCCGTGACTGACACTAAATGTTCGAGCTCTTGCGTCTTCACGCGTCTATACTAAAGAGGTGCATTCTAACAATTCTATCCTACTGTCCATCACACGTACGATTATGTATACCAATCACTAATTATGAGGAATTACACTAACAATTTTACACACTCCTCGTCCCATCCGCCGCCTCGGCCGGACTGCTCAGCCCACTGGGCGCCGGCGTGTTGGCCCCCGTACTCGACGCACCCGCCACGGGGTGCGGGGACTGGGTCCGGCTCGGCCCAGCACTCTGCGTCGAGGGGGATCCCAACCCGCTCCGTCCGCGATGGAACTCGGGACGCCCACGGCGGCCACGCTCGGCAGACTGCTTCTCCTCTGCGGCCGCGGCGGCGGCAATGCCCGCAAGGCTCTGGCCGCCGCTCTCGGCAATCGTCGCCGCGCGCATACGCTTCTCGAGCTCCTCGAGCTTCATGCCGCACGCACAAGTGCTCCAGTCCGGGAAGCCCTGGTCCGAGGTCTCGACCTCGGGCGCGAGCTGGTCGTTGTGGTGTTCCTCGTAGGTCGGGAGCTGGGTCGTCTTGGGGAGGAGACAGCAGGAGGGGAGGATGACGGGGCGAGAGACGCGCAGCATGCGTAGGCCGCCGGGACCTGGGACTTTCATCTTGTTGCCACGGTCGTCTTCGCCAAAGACACTGAAGAAGGCTTCAAGCACCAAAGCGTGGGAGACCGTGATGGGGGTCACGACACCGGGGAGCGTCGAGGGGCGCGACACGTCGTCGTTGGGCAGACGAGCGCGCGTGTCAATCTTGATCTCGCCGCCGTCGGCGTCCGGCACGCTCTGGTGCTTGCCGCCGGCAGCGGTGCCGCGCCAGATCGCACTGTAGTGCTTGTCCGGGTAGTTGTGGCCCTGTGGCGGACGCTTGCCCTCCTCGACAAGGACAAAGTATCGCGTCGAGGATTTCTTGTTGGCAGGGTTGTCCTCGTCGCGCGGCGACAGAATCGAGTGGGTCTGCGCCAACACGAGGCGGATGGCAAAGAGCGTCGTCGTCGGTGGCAGAGACTTGATGTGAATCTTGACGTTGAGCAGCGCACAAATAGTCCACACGTCAGACACCATGGACAAGTTCCAAACACCAAGTCCAGCAACGTATCCGGACGCCGTGTCGTTGAGCTCGCTCGATCCCAGGCCCGGGTCCGGGTTGTACACGATCATAATGTTGCGCTTGTACCGGAACGTGCCGTACAGCCACTCGGCAACAGGACCCTGCGGGTCGCGCGCTAGGCGAGCGTCGTCGTAGCTCGGCGTGCGGGGGAGGACAGGCGCCTCCTGGCGCGAAATGGTGTAGCCCGGCGCGCCTCCAGACGGAACAGAGAGCGTGTTGCCACCGTGGCCGCCAGCGCCACTGTTACCACCGCTCCCGCTGCCGCCACCAGAACCACGGCGAGAATCGGCGGGCGTCATTGGTCCAGCACTTGCGGGCCCGCTGTGGCTGCCGTTGAGGGCGAGGTTGGCGAGCGCGCCAGCGAGTGCCGCAGGAGTCGCGGGCCCAGAGCCGTGACCTACCGGCGTGGAACGGCCAGACTGTACGCCCGGAATCGCGCTCTTGCTGCGGTTGTTGCGGACTGGACTAGTCGCACGCGAGCCGGCGCGAGAGCCTGCCCGGCTCGCAGCGGCGCTGGGCGAGCGCTTGCCGGTACGGAAGCCAAAGAGCGACGACGACGACGAGACCGTCTTGAGATTCCATTCCGCAGGCTCCGGCATGCCCTCGACCTCGGCGTACAGATCCTGCATAATGGTGCCGTTGGGGTGCCAGTCGTGGGGGGCGAGGTTGGCGGGGACAATCAGAGTAAAGTCAAAGCTACGCACGTCAGCCACCGTCAAGCACACAGTTACTCACCGCTGCGACCCCTGTGCAAGCCAAATCCCGTCCGCAGTCGATCCAATCATCTCGACCCTGCGCTCAAACAGCACGTCCTCCTCACACTTGCGGCCAGGTCCAAGGTCGAGCTTGAGCACAGTCCGCAAGCCTACGCGGATAGCCTTGCAGCGGCGCGGACCGTTACGGTTGATAATCTCGAGCTCGCCGTGGAGCATCACGTCGTCCCGCGGTTCGTCGCGCGATGTGCGTGCGGCGGCGCCGTTCTGCGGCGTCTGTCCGGGCTCCACATCCTGGTCGTCGGGTGGGGGGAGGTAGAGGATACCGAAGTTTGGGGTGTGGATCATGAGCGTCGGCGAGTCCGAGTGATGCTGCACGCCCTTGCCCTTTGATGAGGAGGGCTTGGAGGAAGACGCAGCAGCGAGGGACGACTGCACAATGGGGTTCGATGGGCCTCGGGGCGCATGGGTCGCCTGGCTCCGTGGAGCAGGCGAGAGGTAGCGCAGGACCGACATGGTCCTGTGTAGTTGGGGCCTTTACACAAAGCTTGAGCGAGTTTGTAGTTTAGAGAGTTGGTCACTTGACGCGGTTGCTAGTCGTGTCAGGAGTCGAAGGGAGGAAATATTGCAGCCGCCGCCAAGGAAATGTCTCGAGAAAGGACGATGGGCAGTGAAGCGAAGAGCTGTAGTCGAGTAAGAAGAGATGTCAAACGCGCGTATGGCTAACTACGGCCGGACCTGTACGCACAGTTTGTATTCGATGACTTTCGGACGGGTTTGGCTGACGGTCGAGTCGTTGGATAATATGTAGAGATGGTTAATGTGCTGGAAATTACCGATGACGGGTGGAGCACGCCAGCCTGGAGAATCAGGACCAGACGAGTCAACCGGGTTAGGCGGGAGATGGCAGGTGGCAACGTCAGGGCTCAGGTCATGAGCACGTGTCCTGTAGAGGCCAGATGTTGATCACAAATATGCTGCAGCCAAAAGTCGGCTCGGCACTTGGCACACTGAACACGGAGCTCACTGTCACTCATCGTAGGCGAAATAAGAGTCTCCGAAGGACGTAGCAAGGTCTTCAAGTTCAAAAGGAGCTTGCTGTGCTGCAGAGTCGACCGATACTTTGAAAGCATGCCACATCTGTTGCGGCAAAGTGGCGGTGGAGGGTACTGACGCGGGCCCATTGCAGTTAATGAACCTCCCTGAGTGAGACGAGCAGAAAACACCTCAGGCACCCGCACCGGCTGCAAACGTGCCAACCCAGCGCTTAGCTGTTACGACGCTTAGCACCTTAACATACCATCTGCAGCTGTGTGGAGGCATCGATGGTGCATGTCAGGCACATCTCTTGAATTGCATGCCGTTGCTTTGGACATTGCTGGAATCGATGCGAGCAAGTCACTCCGGCATATTGGCATGATCGTCGTATTAGGGAGAGGGTGCGAGCTCGGTCACTAGTCCAGGGTCGGGCTCAGACTCGGTGTCCTCGAGCTTGGGCACGATAAAGTCGTCTTCCTGGCCGTCAATCTCCTGTGAGCCCTGCACGGCCTGCTGATATGCGTCGTCTGGCTCCTCCTCGTCCTCGGCCGCCTCTTCCAGATAACCCAAAATCTCACGCAGCTCGCTCAACACAGGCATGTCGTCGTCGTCCAAGTTCCACATGAGGAAGCGCTTCGTAAGGTCCTCGGCTTCATCGAGCTCTCGAATGTCCTCGGGCGTGAGTTCCTCGTCAATGAGTTCGTTGATCTGGAACTTGGCCAGGCAGTCGCTGCTGTCAACTTCTACCACTGGTGTGCTCGTACCTGACGTATCGAGCGCGCTCGACAACCGCCTCCGGAATGCCCTGGTGCAGCGCGCACTCGGCTGCGTTGGAGGTCATGCTCAGCGTCGGCGCGAGTCTGGGTCAGCGTCACCATGGGGAAAGGCCTACTTGTAGAGGTAGGTGAGGCGGCTCGCACCGTCCATTAACACACTCCGCATGTGGCAGTAGATGATGCCCATGGAGGTGTCGAGAAACTGCTGGGCAAACAGCTCGCTGTCGTCAACACTGACTCGTAGAAGCTGACGTACTGATAGTGTGTCAAGACGACTGTACGCGGTCGCGGGCCCTTGAGGAGGTGGGTGACTACGCCAGCTAGTAGGCCAGCACCGTCGCTCGATGTCGTTCCTGGTATCAGCTTAACCACAGGAAACACACGCACCTTTGCCAAACTCGTCGAGAATGATCAGCGAACGCGAGGTGGCGCCTCGAAGAGCGTGCGACACTTGGTTCAAGTCGATCATGAATGCGGAAGCAGCTTTGGACGCTGACTCGCGAGTTTGGACACGGGTGAAGACTGGCTGTCAGTTGCGGCACCGGGGGAAAGCTCACTCTTGTCGCACAGCCCAATCTCTGCCCGCTCAGCTGGCACAAAGCTGCCGATATGCGCCATGAAGGTGATGAGTGCCACCTGCTTGCCGTATACCGACTTGCCCGACCCATTGGCACCGGTGACGACCATCTGCCGTCAGCAACCATCGTTCTCAACACTCACAACAGGGCTAAAGTCGCCTCCGGCACCACCCTCCACCATCGTGTCGTTGTGGATATACTGCCCCTGCTCGAGGCACATGGCTTGCAGCGGGTGAAAGCCGTTTCGGATCTTGAGGACTGGCTTCTCGTGCATGATCGGGCGCTTGAGATCAAGCCTATCAACTGCTTCGGCCAGGGCTACCAGACTACTATCAGCAGCGACGGAGTGAGAGGACGTACCAGTCCAGCTCGGCGAGTGCATCACCGACGCGCAGGATATGTTCCTCCACGGAATGAATGTGGTCGGCGAGGACCTGCATGAGCTCGATCTCGCGGTCTGGTGTCAGCGAGGCCAAGGAAAGGCGCACCGATGATAATATTTTGCAGGTCGCCGAAATGCTCATCGAGACTGTGCATCTCTGGCGTCTTGAAGTATGTCACCTCATCGGTGTTGAACTTGCGTCAGCAAGGTCCAACAGGCAGACTTACCTGCTGCTCAAAGTCTTGAGGAACAAGCTCCACGTCCCCCAGGTCGTGCGCCGCTACAAGACATCCAAGCTGGGGGAGGTATACGACGTTGAGATGCTGACACAAGTTGTGAGGCACACGCCTGATCATGGCGCGGGACATCTGGTTGAGAATCGGCTGCAGGCCTGCCCATCAGCGGAAAAAGCAAGGTGGGACGCACGGGCATAGTCTTCGCGCCACTGGTCGAGCTCGTCGTCGATTTGGCTACGGATACAGAGCCGGCCTTCGTCTTTGGACATGTCCCAGTCGATCTTCTGTCAGGTGAGTCTAAGATAGAGACTTACTTGGTTGATGATCTCATACATGAACATCTGCACTTGCTCCGTCAAGCTCTTCTGAAGCTGCTGGTCAATGGTCGTAGTTGTGTGTGGCCCACCTTGTCAATGACCTCTACCTTGCGGCGTTGGCTCATGACAGTCAGTGTGTCTTTGATATCGATTGCTGCGGCCAGAGTCTGGCCGTGAGCACCTGCCCATTACTCGTCCAACTCACTTCAACGAGCCCCTGCCATTCCTTGAGCGTTGCCCGCCCACTCTTAATCTTGTGGCAACAGACGACGAGATTTTTGGCCCTTTTCAGCTCCTTTTTGACATGCTTGCGTGGTTCGGCATGCTGCTTGAGAGACAGTACTTGCACGGCGTTCAGCCTGGCGTTGATACGCTCCAAGTTGAGAAGCGGGCGAAGCAGCCAGGTACGGAAGAGTTTCTGGCCAAGTGTCGTTACTGTCGTGTTGAGCACACCTTGAGTGTTAGTGCAGAGGAGGGTGGGTGGCGCACCATCAAGCGAAAGGCCTGGATTGTGTGTTTTAGAGTACATGGAGGCGTGTGACTCGATATCGAAGATGGCGAGGGAGCTGTGGGTGAGTATTGATTGACAGGTAGACACACGTCAAGGCGTCCTGGTTGATGAACATGTGCTGGTCACTGCGAGTCAGCTCACTGAAAGCGGCAGCGCTCACATGTCCATGCTCTCGATCGCGTCCAGTTCCAACCCAGAGTCCTCGGCCAACTCCACCTCGTCCTCCAGACCACGTCCGATGTGTCCAAGCAGGGCTCCGGCAGCGCAAACCTGATGTCAGTGTGGTTGAGGTCTACAAGAGCTCACAGTGCCGGGAGCATCGACATTGACATAGCTTCCCAACTTGAGCAGCGACAGTCGGACTTTGCCCATACCAGCGTCACGATCTTGGCCATACCCCTCCACCGCACTGGTAGCTGCAGAGTCAAATAGGTTGGAGGCCTGTCCGCGTCCAGACTCGGACCACGATACATGCGTCAGACTCGTGAGGTTCCGAGGCAGCCGCACGGAAGCGAGGTGGTAGACTGCCATGCCGTGTCCGAACTGGCGGCTAGGGAGAAAGATGTACTTTGTCGCTGGGTTGGTATTGCCTGTTGTCAGTCCACGTTGTGAAGACACGCACAGTAAACTTCAATCACATCGACAAGAGCATCTGGTGCGCTGGAGCTTAAGAGCACCGTGTGTGGCTGGAACTGCTCCACCACTGGAGGGTGAGTGAGACAAGAGACAGTGTGTCTTACAGAGAACAGCCAAATCCCATGCCCAAGTATCCTTGGTGTCTTCAAGTACCTGTAGCTTGCGCGTCTCTGGGTCAAAGTAGGCTGCGGCGAGGGTATTCTGGCCGGGAACATGAAGGGAGAGAATCTCGAGCGTCAGTCCTGCCGTTGTGCAGCGCCCACCTTGCGCGAAGCCAGTTCCACCACCTCCTCCTGTTCTTGCTCCTCAAGGAAGAGCGGCTCGTGTTCACCGTCGACTGCTTGCACATCTTCCATCCCTGGTGCGAGCATTGCCTCCAGAGTGCCTTCCCTGCGCTGACGAGGTTGGAATTCGTCATTGTCGTCGGAGCTAGATCGTCGCTTTAGGCCCTGCATGGTGACCGATGGCGATTCAAGTAGGTTTGTGAGTGTTAGTGGGACGGATGAGAGAGTAAGAGGAGGATGAGAAGGCAAGAAGTGAAGAACAGTTGACAGAGTCAAGTCAACCTGGAAGAGTGGAGGATCGACGCTCCTCTGCGCCCCTCCACCTTCCTCCGTCCTGCACACATCCCAGCCGTACACACGGAATGCTGCCATGTTGCACCATTCGTCAGTCTCGCAAGCCTGTGATATACAATGCATGTTGGTAAATGATGGCCGAGCATTCTTTTCGAGTGTGCTCGTTCAATGCAAGACCCAGAGTGGTGGAAGCAGATGTCGTACAGCCGACTCGTGAATCTCTGAGCGCTTCGCTTAGGTGCTAGAAGATGTGGCGGCCGTGGTGATTGCATCAGCCTTGGGTTCAGCGCCGGGGGCAGGTGGTGACCAAGGGTGCTGCCACTTGTGAGGGGTCACGAGGACGCCTCCCTGCAGATGGTCAGCGATAACGCTTCGACAACAATGTCGTTCGCAGCTACTCACGCGTTCCAGCAGCTTGACGACTGAGCGTGTAGGCTGCGCACCGACACCAAGCCAGTACTGCATCCTCTCGACGTTCCACTCAATGCGCTTCTCCTTTGGGAACTCTAGTTTCTCTGGACCAAAGACATTGGCAGCAGAGGGCAAGGGGATGAGAGAAGCGGGCACACGGGGGATGGGGTCGTACTCGCCGAGCTTCTCGATGGGGCGAGCGTCACGGCGCTTGGAAGCGTTGATGGCGACAATGTGGTACAGAGGGGTGTGGCGTTGGCCGTGACGGGCGAGACGAAGACGGACGACCATGTTGGAAATGAGATGGGAGAGGATGAGGTCGCGGGGGAATGGGGAGAAAGGGGGTGGTTTCGCAGATTCGTAGCGATGCTCAAGATAAAAACAGTCCTGGCGATATGAGCGCGCGGGGTTGCTGGTAGCAATTCCTCGTGATCGTTGGTGTAGTTGAGCAGGACGTTGTTGGAAGAGGCTGCTTGCGACTTTTCCGAGCTCACCGAACAGACGTTATCAAAATCACAAACCAGTGGACGGAAACAAAATGACACATCATTCTTAACCTCCACCAGAGGGAGTGGTTCCTGGCCAGCACTGTCAGCTGTGGCCATGCTCGCCATCCTAGTCACTGTTCACAACACCTCACCCCGTCCCCTTTCCGTTTCTCGTCGTTCTCCAAATACCAGCTTGGCTTCTACAGAAACAGTACAAGCCCAAGTACACCATGTCGTCACGGCAGGCACTCAGCACCATGGTGCCGTCCCTCTCGGACAAGGTGCGTACAACTCGCGTTGGTGATCGCATTGCAGCACGCACTGACGCGTCACTTCCCTCACAGTTCAAGTCGTCCGACTCTGATATCAGGTAGGTACTAACTCTTGATCATATATGTTACATATCCTGATTCAACTCGCAGGGTTATGGCTCTTCTGGACCTGAACAAGGAGCTCGTGCGAGTCATCGCCCTTCCCCCACCACCAACCAGCGCGTACAACCGTGGACCTGATGTGTATGCAGACGAGACGTCCGAGAAGCTTCTCACCAACCGCGTGCTTGAGCTTTTAGCCGACTCCAACGCCGAAGTTAAGAATGCAGCTGTGGCGTGGTGAGTGATTGTGGTCGCTGAGGTGGCGCCATGTGGCTGATGTTGACTTTCAGTCTCGCCAACATGTCCAAGAGGGCGCGCTCAACATACCTGAGCCAGATTGTCAGGACCATTACTGATGGCATTGGTCTCCCTGGGCAGGACATTGACGAGGAGAAGCGCGACATTTCGTGTCTTGGTACGTCATTCCGGCTCGCTGAGACCTGTTATTAACTGTCTGTCAGCCCTCAAATCGGTCGTGGCCGAGATGAACCCAGAGGCGGACCAGGTTGTCTCGTGCCTCGACACCATCATACAGCGCGTTCGCAAGAATGTTTGTCAGGTGCGTCTTTCCCCGCGCGTTGTCGTTTCTGACCCCTCAGCCCAGCGCCCATCCTCACTTGGCGTCCGAGCTTCTGCAAATTCAGACTGACATATACACTCGGTTCCCTGCTATCGTTGCCGAGTCGGCAGAGCTTCAGGAGGCCTCTCTTGCAACTTTCCGCGAGGTTTTTGCCATTCCTCGTCTCTCTATTCGCAAGCGTGCCGTCCCCACCCTTGCCGCCTTTATTGCGGTCTGCCCTCAGCAGTTTGAGACGCTCAAGGCAGACATGGCCAAGGGCCTCGCTCAGGGCGGTGACTCGGCTAAGGCCTGGGTTGCTGCTACTGCGGGTATGGCCAAGTCCTCGGCCGCTTCCGATGTCGGCGGTCTCATCTCTGGCACCAACCTCATCGGCGACATTATGAGCCAAGCGTCCGACCTTGACGACAGTGACGCGGTGGAAGGTGCGATGACTGTGAGTCATAGACGCTGGACACAGCTGATCTTCTCAGGCTCTGGAAGTTCTTGTCTTGCGCTGTCCCTCGGAAATCTCCCCCTACGTGTCCCAGATCACCACCAGGGCTCTGGAGCTGGTCAAGTACGATCCTGTGAGTTTTTGCGCTCGCTTCATCAGTGGGCGGCACTGACGCGACAGAATTATGTGGAGATGTCAGACGATGAGGACGATGTCGACATGGACGACGAGGATGATGATGATGACTTTGATAACGACGTGTAAGGTGGCCCCGGACGCACACCGCTGACTTGCAGTTACTCTGATGACGACGACGACTCGTGGAAGATTCGCCGCTCAGCTGCCAAGCTGCTCTCTGCCCTCTTCAGCACACGCCCGGACCTCCTTCTCGAATTTTACAAGACTGCTGCTCCTCTCCTTGTCAATCGTTTCAGCGAGCGGGAGGAGAGTGTGCGCCTTGAGGTTCTCGCAGCTTTTGAGGCTCTCTTGAAGCAGACTGCCAATGTGCGTACCGCGGACTTGGCTGCCAGCGGAAGGAACAAGCGCAAGAGGAGCGAGGAGATGGACGAGGACGCTTCCTCCGAGGACAGCGCCATGCGTGCTCTTCACGAGATCCTGCCTCAGCTCGTCAAGGCAATTCTCAAGCAGACTTCGGCCAAGACTGTCGCCACTCGCCAGCAGAGCTTTGTCCTGCTCCGCCAGATTGTTGAGGCTCTGGACGGCGGTCTCGAGAGCGAGGCCGATGCCGTGTGCTCGGCCGCTGAGGACGCTCTTCGCTCGTCAGACCAATCCACTCCCTCTCTCACGATTGCCGTTCTCTCGTTCCTCACCGAGTTCTTCACCCACCATCTTGCCCGCAACTACACCTCGCACCTCACCAACCTCACCCGCGTCATTGTTCGCTGCATGCGTGACAAGCTCCAGCGTATCAACTTTGAGGCGTTTGCTGCTGCCTCCGCCCTCGCTCAGGCCATTCGACCTGTCAGCCGCGGATCGGCCTCGCCTCTGCGGTCTGGCTTTGACCAGCCTGTGCAGGAGATCTTCAAGCAGACCACCAGCGTGCTGGGCGATTCGTCGGTTGATGGTGACGTCCGTGAGAAGGCGCTGATCACTCTCGGTGACCTCCTCGTCCATGAGGGCGATGTTCTGACAAAGGAGCTTCCTACTGCTCTTCAGCTCATTGCTTCGCGATTGGAGCACGAGAATACTGCGTCGACTGCCGTTGACGTTATTGGTCGCGTCGCCGAGTCGAACCTCTGCGAAGGCGCCGCCTTTGACGCGTGGCTCATCGAGATGCTGTCCGCTGTTGTCGTCTCTATTCGTCGCAACAAGCGTTCGCTATCCAAAGCAACCGAGTTCAGTACACTTGAGAGCATTCTGAACCGTGTCGGCAAGTCCCTTCCTGCCGACATTGCCTCGGGCATTGTGGTCGAGCTCAAGCCGTTTGTTGAGCTTCCTGCCGCTCTCCAGATTGTGGCGCGCATTCTTGGCTACCAGCCGGCTAGCCGCGCTACCGTCCAGGAGCACATTCTTCCTGAGGTCCTCAACCTCATCAAAACCTCGGGTAACTCTGCACTTGTTGACGAGTTTGACGAGTTCTTCGGTCAGTACGTGGACGGCGATGCCAACTGTGCTCTCGACCTTGTGCCTGGTCTTGTTCAGAACCTGTCGTCAACGAGCTCAATCCCCGATGCTACTCTCGGCGGCACCCTGGCCTACTCGACTACGTCGCGCGTAATCGGCACCGTTGTTCAGCACAGCCTGGGCAACCTTGCTGGCATCCTTGGCGTGTTTCAGAGGGTCATCAAGTCGTCCAAGGCGCCCGAGTCTGACTTGTACTTGGCCCTTCTGTCCATCGGTGAGATTGGCCGCTATGCCGACCTCAGCTCCGACACTTCGCTGCTTGAGCGCGTTCTGCGCTTCTTCACTCACTCGAGTGAAGAGGTTCGCAGCGCCGCTGCTTTTGCTGCTGGCAACATGGCTGTTGGCTCACCAAACACCTACCTTCCTGCGCTCGTCCAGCAATTCCAGACGACCAAGGACGAGCCCACGCGTCTCCTACTGCTCTATTCCTTCAAGGAGGTCATTCTCCACTCGGCGACTGCTCAGCTCGAGTCCCTCATTGACACTCTGTGGGAACCACTCTTCGGTGAGGGCACAGGCGAGACCCAGGGCGATGATGGTGTCCGCAACGTCAAGGCGGCATGCATTGGCAAGCTCACTATTGCCTCCCCTAACCGCTTCCTTCCTCAGCTTCAAAAGATGCTGCAGGGTAGCTCTCAGCAGCGCGCTCTCGTTGCTGCGTCGATCCGTTACACGTTCATCGACTCTACGTCGTCATACGATGAGCTCATTGCTCCCATTATTGGTGACTTCCTGTCACTCATGGAGGACGAGAACCTCATTGTTCGCCGTTTGGCCGTTGCTGCCCTCAACGCGGCGGCGCAGAACAAGCCCCAGCTCATTATCGACAAGCTGGCGGCGTTGCAGCCAGCTCTGTACCAAGAGACCGAGGTCAAGAAGGAGCTCCAGCGCGAGGTGCAGATGGGCCCGTGGAAAGGTGAGAGGCTTTTCAGAGACGAACTAACTTTCAGTCATCGAGGACGACGGCCTGGAGAACCGCAAGACGGCGTTGGAGACAATGTATACTCTGTTGGCCACTTGCTTTGGCAAGCTCGACATTCCCACGTTCGCGGAACGCGTGCTTGCCGCGCTGCGCGATGTCAACGAGGTCAAGGTGCTTGGCCTGATGCTTCTGCTCCGCCTGGCTCAGCTTCAGCCCTCTGCTGTGCTCCCTCGTCTTGGCGAGGTCGCCGAGTCAATGCAGGCCATAATGAAGGACGTCGATGTCAAGGAGGACACTGTCAAGTCGGACCTTGAACGCAAAGGTGAGTCAGGTCATCAGGGCGGCGGCAACTCGGTGGTCGTTACCGTTCGGTTAGAGCTCGGAGGTATATTCCCTCGGCGCCGGATGCAGAGAGCCCTGCAGGAACTCTTGTCCTGCTACATGTTCTGTTCGGTTGCTGACAGTGTCCCCAGAGGAAATGCAGCGCTCGGCACTGCGAACGGCTGTCCCCATCTACCGCATGAGTAGCGCTGCCCAGGCGCCTGCATTCCACCAGTTTGTCGCCGGGCTACTCAAGATGGACCAGTGGAAGGAGTACCGCGACTACACGGCCTAATGTGCCACGGGAAGCAGACTGCCACAAGAAGCAGAGAGCCCCGATATTGCGCGCGCCGAGTGTCCAAGAGTGACGATATGCATGTAGAATACAGAGAGCGTACAGATGGAGAACCGAGAGAGTATGCATCCAGCCAGACGACTTGCACCTAAACGAACGACGTCTGGGTACGATTATCAGATCCGGATTTCAGGTACGCGACACTGCGGTGGCGGCGGCGTTCGCCACATATTTGGGTGGGTACATCAAACTAAGGGTACTCCGCTCCGGCGCAAGACAGCCCATGGCCCCGCAGCAGCAGCGCAGAAAGCGCTCGAGGCCCAGTGCGCTCGGTCCGACGACTGGCTCAACGGATTCCTTGCCGAGCGTCATACAAAGGCTTGTCGTACCCCCGGCACAGGCCCCAGGGCTGTCATGGACCTTTAGGCGTCCAGATGCTGGCTTGGCTCTCCGAGCGTTGCCATGCGAGGAATGGCTCAAGTTCGGTACTGTTAGCCAGCTGCCTGTGACGGGCCCGAGTGGAAATGATGTTGAATGAATATTACTGACATGTGAGAGGCGGCTCTTGATCCCTTCCGTCGATTTGTCTCACCTTGTTTCTCTTCTCCTTCTTCCACTTTACATATTTGCTTTCCATTATTCCATGGCCCGCGACGACTCTCCGTCTAGCAGTCGGCCCGACAGGCAAGGAGAAGATCATTTAAATGGCTTCTCCAATGGCTACAGCGACGGAGATTATCCACCTCCTCCCCCGCTTGACTTTGACGACACACACACAGCGAGCGGCGCAATGTCCACCGACGCGTGCACACCGTCGTCATATTGTATGTATTTCTTGTCTGTCTGCCCTTGCCTCGCGCTGACTGTGCCAGCTATCTATTCCATCTCCAGCACACTCGAGCATCGCGTGTGAGTCCAGCTCCATTCTCCAAAGACAGTCCTGTCGTGGTGTTTCGAGGTGGGGTCGGCAAAACCGACGTCAGAGGGGAGTTGCCGCCGCGGCGCAAGCACGTTGTGAGCCGTGTCAACAGCTCAAGCAACGCCGACCGTGCCCTCGAGGCCGAGCCGTCGCTTAGCGAAGACCGGTGACAGCGCACGTGTTTGTGCGGTCGCCGCCGCTGCAGAGCTCATCGGTTTGGCAGGAGAGGGGTGTGCCGTACATGATCGTCGGGTCCAAGAGGTCAAGCGACCAGCATTGAGGATTGAAGATCTCATCCCAATGACGCGCCGCGTCGTGCCTTTCTTCTTGCCGGCCCACGGCGGCTTAGCGACTCGCAAAGGTCCAATCTCCAACGTCGTCTGCTCGACATGCGTACATGCTGACATCCGTCTCTCTGAAGGTTCCGAGGTATGTGATTGCCCTCTCCGTTCGGCCTTTGTTATTTGTATTTTCTCGGTCCAGTATTTTAGATTGTGGACCGGTATTTGTAGAAGGTCAGTGCCGCTTGACGCTGGCGGTCAGGCGGTCGAGCACATTGGCACATGTGACAGTGGGAGAGCGGGCTCAAGGCGCTAACCTGGCTTCACAGAGGACGACGGGAGGCTATACCAGGCAGCGAACGGTGAGTACCCTATTTGGATCAACCGCAAGTGTACGTGAGCTGAGCATGTGCTCCCCAGATGAGTACGCAGTAGGTAACCGAGATCGAGCATGATGATGCAACAGGCACTAACCGCCAATTCCACAGCTTCCAGCGGGTGAGTTTGCAAAACCCGCTCCAACAGGCATATGCCACGGAGACGGCACGACCTCAGCTAACGCAAATAGACCCAGATGAGCAAGCAGTGGGTCGTTGACGCGGGCTCCCAACGAGGTCGTTTGCCTTCGACGTTGGGCCCCGGCCTTGAGCAAGCGAGCACGCCGCTGACGAGGAACCTCCAGCGGCTCGACAACCAGCACTTTGGCATCAAGGTGGTTAGTTTATGGAGCCTAGTGGATGCAATAACACCGCCGCTGACGTATACAGATGCAAGGCGGAAGAAACTATCTCGGACCTGTCGAGGCGGCGTTGCCAAACGGGGGCGAAGGGAGGCGTGCGTTGGACATTGGGACGGGTGAGCTTGTGATCACGATCGTTCTGACGAGCAGGTACCGGTATTTGGTACGCTTTTGCCGTGCACTGCTCCGGAAAGACTGCCAACTGACGGCAAAGGCTCACCGAGATGGCAAACGAGTTTCCAAACGCAGAGTGGATAGTGAGTTGTGGCACTTGATTTCTTGTATTTTTGCGCAGTGGTCAACTAACACTACCAGGGTGTTGACCTCGTACCCATTCAACGTGACTATGGACTGCCTGAGAATGTGCAGTTTGTACAGGACGACGTGACTAAGGGGCTGTCCTTTCCCGATGGGTCGTTTGATCTGGTCCACGCGAGGTTCTTGCTGCTTGGAGTGAGTTCGAGCTGGATTCGAGGCGCTGACTATGGCAGATCAGGAAGGAGGATTGGCCCGCCGTGATTGCAGAAGCTGCCCGACTTGTCAAGCCGGGCGGACTCCTTGTGTGGGTGGACATTACCATTCCGTGGCCATGCGTGGGTCTCAGTGACGAGGCGGCAAGAGAACGAGCGCCGGGGTACATGACCCTTCTGGACAAGGTCTCAATGTGAGTGTCCTTGTTCTCTGATTTCACTTTGTTGGGGACGATTTAGCTGCTTTGAAGGCTTGAAGAGCTGACAACTACAGTGCAGCAACAGCCCGTGGCCTCGACGTCGACGCAGGCCGCAACGTGGCACAGCACATGGGAGCTTGCAAGGAACTGCGCGACGTGCAGCAGACGCACCTGGCAGTTCCGCTCTGGGCCTGGTCGGACGGTACGTCGCCCTGTTTTAGCTCTTGCTGATTTCATAGAGCCAATACCGCACAAGGCTGGGTAAGCGTCAACTCTGGGAGTAATGATGACTGACGTCCAGAACAATCATGACAACAGACGCACGCGAGCTCGTACAATCTGGCCGCCTGCTTGTTGTCGATGGCTGTGGGATGACTCACGCCGAGTTCGATGTCCTTGGCCGTGGATATTTGGCCGATGTGGGGAAGAAGGAGGCTAGTGCTGTGAGTGATTCTTGGGGCTACGGCGCTGATGGGCAGGCGTTGCCAACTTGGCACAGCTGGGCGTGGAAGGTGGGAGGTGCGAGCCCTCTGTAGCAGTCTGCAGCATTGCCCGTTGATATGTATATTATTCGTCCGTCACAGCGCCGCGTCTCGAGCTAGGTGCTATACAATGCATAATGAATTCGCCTACTGTCCTCATCTCCCAGGACCCTGTTACGTCAACGCCCACGACCAGCCTACGGTACACGCGCCTAAGCGGGGTAGATGCTGGGCAGCTGGCGCGAGATGATCAAACGCTGAATCTGGCTCGTGCCCTCGTAGAGCTCGAAAATCTTTGCGTCACGGTAAAGCTTTTCCATGGGCGTCTCGGTGTTGTAGCCAATACCGCCAAAGACCTGTACGCCGAGGTCGGCATTCTCAACGGCAGCCTTGGACGCAAAGCACTTTGCCATTGCTGCAATGACCGAGTTGCGCTGGCCAATGTCCTTTGTCCATGCGGCCTTTTGGACGAGGCCACGCGCTGCCTCGGCGTTGATCGCCATGTCGGCCAGCATGAAGCCGACCGCCTGGTGGTTGACGATCGCCGTGCCCATCGTCTCGCGCGTCTGGGCGTACTTTGTCGCCTCCTCGAGGGCGCGCTGGGCGACGCCCACGGCCGAGGCAGCGACGAGCGGGCGGGTAATGTCAAAGACCTTCATGGCGACTGCGGCGTTAGGACTGCATCACCACGGTGCGAGACTCACTCTTGAAGCCCTCTCCGGGCTTGCCGACAACGTTCTCCTCGCCAACGACAACGTCCTCAAAGGTAACCATGCGGGTGTCCGAGCAGCGCTGGCCCATGTTGATCTCCTTGCGGCCGCGCTTGACACCCGGGTTGTCGCCGTCGACGACAAATCCAGTCATGCTCTTGTGGGCGGGCTGGGTGGGGTCGGTGATAGCAAGCACAAAGAACCAGTTGGCGTGTCCCGAGTTGGTAATCCACATCTTGGTGCCGTTGATGACCCACTTGTCGCCCTCCTTGACGGCCTTGGTCTTGATGTTGGCAACGTCAGAACCGGCACTCGGCTCAGTGACGGCGTACGACGCAACGAGGGGCTCCTCGGTCATGCGGCCGAGATACTTCTTCTTGATCGCGTCCGAAGCGCCCACAATGAGCGGAGCCTCGGCGAGGCCACACGCCTCCATGGCGGTTCCGACACCCGAGCAGCCGTAAGCCATCTGCTCGGAAATGATCGAGCAGTCGAGAACGCCAAGGCCAGAACCGCCGTACTCGGCCGGGATGTGGCCGTTGAGCAGACCAAGCGAGTGCGCCTCCTTGATGAGCTCCCAGGGGTACTCCTGTTCACGTCAGCTGCTAGGTTTCGAACAAAGTCACGCACCATGGTACGGTCAAGCTCGGCAGCGGCGGGGACAATCTTGTCGCGCGAAAAGCTGGTAGCGAGCTCTGTACCCGTCAGCCCTGCCTTGCTCTGGAGTGTCGGTACCCACCCTGGATGGCACGCTGCTCGTCGGTGAGACCAAAACTCATGGCTGACGCAAAGGTTAGCTGCTGACGCGACGAACACTGTCAGTCACTCACGGCCGTCAGCGGACGAGGTGGCGTAAGTGCGGGCGGCGGTGGGCGCGGAGCGCATCGAGCGCTGGAGCGCGCGGGCAAGGTGGCGCTGAGCGAGCATTGTTGTTAGAGAGCAGTGAGTGTGTGATCAAGAGATCTGTGGAGAGAAAAACAACACTCATATGTTCGTGGACCGGTTCAACGTATGCTGCGAGGATCAATCTCGGCTAGTCAGGTTGCCGGCGGTAGTATTTTGCACGCGCCATGACGTGTCGGCCGCCTTTGGAGGTGGATTGTATGGTGGGTTTGGCCGGGAATCACGGATTAGCTTTGCATGCATGTTTTGTTGGGCAAAGGATAGTGTTAATCTGATGCATAGAGTGAGATGTACTGTAGATGTTCAAACTGGTATGCACATGCATGCAGTAGATTACTGGATGGCTTAACGCACCGACAAGAATTGTGTGTCATGCCATGCGTTTTGCTCGTGGCTTTGAATCCGTTCAATCACTTGGCTCACTCGACGATCGCTGGTGGCTGCCTCGTCTGCGCAACATTGTCGCCAGTCACCGTGTCCGAGGTGTTCGACACAATCGTCACGATGGAGATATGGAGACATGGACACTACACTAACAAGGAACGCGTTATGCTTTATGCACCGCGCGCTCACATGTCAAACTTTGCGAGTCTCGAACTCTCCAGAGTCTAGACCCAGCAAACACCTGCACACCGTTGAGACGACAGGAGCCTTGCCACTGTACTACTGTATCACTGTAGTACTGCGCTATGCAGCGGATTCCGAAACACACTATGAACGCATGAAATGCACACTGTACATACCCCATCCATTAACGTGCATCGACTTGCGACGCACGTGCAATGTCGTACCATCACATTGCTCCCAAGATCATGTCCAGAGTGTGCGCCGTACCTGCAAAGGTCCAGAGACTCTACTCTGCACAAAGTATTGCATCCCCCGTACATTACCATTACCATAATGACCATACGACTCCCTCTTCCTGCTCTTCGGATCCTTTGTCAGGTAGCGTTTCATGTCGACTACGACCCAAAGTTCGCATTGCAATAAAGGGACGGAGCGGCACAAACGGGCTGGGTTGCCGCTTGCCGCCGCCGGGCTGGGAGGCGGGCATTGACATCGGGACAGGACCAGACACGGCCACCAGGAACGGATGCACGCTGCAAGGCTTCTGTTAATGTGCGTGCAGCTTGGACAGAAGTACAGAAGGGAATGTTAATGGGGCATTCTTTGTGCAGGCTGCAGCATTGAAATGGTCATGTCTGTACTTGTGGATCCCTCATCGTCCACGCCACGACGCCGAGTAGAGCGGAGGGAACGAGATCCAATGCACGAGCCAAGCACTCGTTTCGCACGGGCCTCCTTTTGTCCCAGGATCCCAAACCTGGACGAGCACTACCAAGCTACCTACAAGGGAACGATCATGCTAGCCCGGTCTGGCCACTCTCTTTGCATCGCACAGTATGCCAAGTTGCCAAGAGTGCACGGCAGGGTGTACCACAGTGCAAGGTCGCGTTCTGTTACAGCGTGCAGGACATTCAGGGACTACCGCGTGCCCATAATAATCCGAGAACCCTGAACTGAATTCACCACCCTCATTTTGACTGCGCACACATGCACTGGTCACCAAGGCACAAGGTCAGAGGGCACGAGCACTGTTCCTCTGGTACATCACTCTTTTAGGGGTCTGTGCAGTCGCAATTCCTTGGATCTCATGCCTTGCCACCGTTCCAAAGGATGGTCAGGGACGAGCGCGTCTTTTTCTGCCATGTTCCCTTAAGAATGGGACGCGGGATCCCTGAAACTGCCAGGACGCGACCGAAGCGGGGAGCCCGAGCTCGACGACGACGACGAGCACAGCGTGGGTGTGCCAGGAGCGAAGGAGACGCGTTGAGCAGGGAGGAATACCCGTATGTGGCCGTCGAGGGACAGTGTACGGCACCGGGGGGGGGGGGAAGTGAGCGCGATTGCCCTTGTGGTGAGAAAGCAGTGGGATTCCCTGTAGGCTTGTACAGCTCCTGTGCGTGACACGGACCATGTCGACTACGGGGCACTGGCTTCCCTCGTCTCTTGCTCCTCCTCCCCGCGTCACGTCACATCTAAACCTTTGTCGTCTCTCTCCCGTTCTCCTCTTACTCCTTTCCGTCCGAGCACCCTCATCGTCCACAGGCAGGTCCCTTGCGCGCGCACACTCCCTCGCTTTTCAGCTCATCCCATCTCGACGACTCTCGTTTGTACTCTCTCTCAACCACCACCAACCTCTCAAGACTCTTTTATTGTAGCGCAGGTCCGTCCTAGTGACAACCCACAGCACTCTCTCTCTCTCTCGACGTTCGCAAGTCACTCCTTTCTTGCGTCCACCCCACTGCACGATCTTTAGTATCTGGACCTGGTGTCTGATCAAGAGCTCGTCTTCAGCAACGTTCAACCACTAAACGACAAACCCCATCTCACCCTACGCCAATCATGCGTTTCACCGCCGCTACCACCTGGGCTGTGCTCTTTGCCCTCTCGACCGCCGGCCAGGTCACTGCCGCCGACCGTGGCGTCTTCCGCCGCAGCCGCGCTCTTTTCCGTCGCGAGGAGGCCCCCACCGACGTGGCCGTCGAGGAGGAGGCTACCCCTTCGCCTACTGACGACGCCGCCGCCCCCGCCGAGACCCCCGCCGGCGAGATTGGCACCGACTCGGCCGTCAACTCCACCGAGGTCGACCCCACCGAGGGTACCAACACCACCGACGTTGAGACCCCCGCTGGCAACAGCACCTCGCCGGTCCCCACTGACAACGTCTCGGGTGAGGAGGACGACCTCGACGAGGAGGACTGCGACGACGAGGAGGAGACCCCCGTTGCCCCCACCCCTACCCCTTCGGGTGGCTCGACCCCCGCCCCTACCGGCAGCGCCACCTCGCCCGGCGAGGAGGACCTTCCTTGGTGCGACGAGGAGGAGGAGGACACTCCTGCTCCTGCTCCTGCTCCCGTTCCCTCATCGGGTGGCTCGAAGCCCCAGCCCTCGACCCCCGCCACTGGCGGCTCGGGCTCGGGCTCGACTGGCGGTTCGGCCGGCTCCGGCACCTCGCCTTCGACTGGCGGCGGCTCGGCTGCCCCCGGTGGTGACACCGAGTGCGCTGGCCCCGTCACCGTGACCGTCACTGTCACCGCCGGCCAGGCTACCTCCACTGCTGGTGGCTCGACCTCGCCCTCGACTGGCGGCTCGACCGGTGGCTCCACTGGCGGCTCCACTGGCGGCTCGACCTCTCCCTCGACCGGCGGCTCAACTGGTGGCTCGACCGGCGGCTCGACTGGCGGCTCGACTGGTGGCTCGACCGGCGGCTCGACTGGCGGCTCGACTGGTGGCTCGACCGGCGGCTCGACCGGCGGCTCGACCTCTCCCTCGACTAACGAGGACGAGGAGGACTGCGAGGAGGAGGAGGAGACCACCGCCCCCACTGTCCCCACTCCCTCGACCAACGGCACCACCACCGAGGAGGAGGACTGCGAGGAGGAGGAGGAGGCCACCCCTACTCCCCCCGTTGTCTCGCCCGTCCCCACCGACGTCACTCCCCCTACCAACGGCACCGAGGTTACTCCCCCCACCAACGGCACCGAGGTCACTCCCCCCACCAACGGCACTGACGCCGAGGCCCCCGTCGTTGAGCCCACTCCCCCCACTGAGGCCGAGGTCCCCACCGCCACCACCTCTGACGCTGCTGTTGCCCCCACCGCCGAGGCCTCGCCCGCGCCCGAGGACACCACCATTCCCGAGACTTCGGCCCCCGAGTCGTCTGTTGAGGAGCCCGAGACTGAGGAGCCCAAGGAGGAGGACTCTGGCGTCACCGCCCCCGCCCCCACGGACCTCGGTGAGGAGGAGGCCCAGCCCGTCAAGAAGCGCTTCCGCGTCTGGCGCGGTTAAGTCTGCCCCCTAGTATTCTGATTTCGTGAACACTTTTCTTGTGTATAGCACCAAATTTTCTTCTTTGGAAACAAAAACTCGTTTTTGCTTTTCTTTGCTTTTTTGGTCCTGCACGCTTGTTTTTCTGTCCACGTTGTCATTGTACATGGACACTTTTTTTCTTTTACGTTTTACCTAGTCCCCGATCCCCATCCATATCTCGTGCAGGCCACGAATGCATGCTTGAAACATTCCTTGTGCTGCATTGTTGCATTTACGTCACTTGATCATGACTTGGCAGCGGCGTTCAAGTGCCACACTTGTGGGAATTAATTAAATCATTAATTGGGCGTGGTCGTTGCTCGGCATCCTTCCAGTATATGTCAAAGCATGAGCGAGGAGAGGGAGGTAAGATGAAGCTCTGTGTACGCTAGCGAGCATGCATGTTTACTTACTTCGTCGCCTGGTTTGGGGTACCGTCACGCAACTGCTCAGCAGAGGGATACAACGCTTCTCCTTTGACAACGAATGGGTTTGTGGGTATTGATTTGTTTTTACCGGTCCAATTCCCACATCTGCACAAGACTGTCGAGCTGTCGACCCATGCACATGCACGGTCCGCCCAGACGACGACATGGTCAAGTGACAGAGATCCTGGGCTCGGATCGTCCTGTTGGACGACGCCACGGCTAGCACGGACGACTACAGCTTACTCCACTGGTGGTCAATGGACATGCCCGAGTGACATTTGTGGCGAGTTTGGAGAGACTCGTTGGACCAAGGTGTCACACTCAGATTCATCCTGGCCACGCAGGCGACCTGCTGCAGACTCAGTGACAAGGCAACACCAGAGAACGCAGCACAACTGGAAGGCAGCACCAGCCCACGTAAGCCGCGACTGGCAGCAAGGAGAACACAACGCATTTACATACACAACCATTTCTACCACTCCTACACTCTCCCAGCCAGCACACGTCTATCCACAAGCAGACCGGCACGAATCGACAGCTAGACCCATCAGCACCGATCACAAAGCAAAACTCACAAGGCCCACCACGCAGATCGCCCATACTCATAAACCCACCACCGCCACCACCCTGTCCACCCCCACCCCCACCTCCGCCGCCGCCTCCGCCTCCGCCCCAGGAGCTACCGCCGCCGCCGCGCGGGGCCGAGGGCCCACGGGCCGTCGTGGTGCGGTCGAGGATGGTCGAGCTCGGGTAGAGCATTGGCTGTGGCGTTAGCGCGGTCTCGTGCGAAAGGCAGACGTGGGAGGGTATGGTATAGCCGTGCGTGGCGTTTAATACCCGCAGACGCAGAGAGGAGAAAGGAAGGAGACGAGGAAGAAAGGAGACGAGGAAGAAAGGAGACGAGGAAGAAAGGAGACGAGGGAGACTTACAGTCACGAGCGTGTCGACGAAGCGGTACGCAATGTTGGCGGCGTCGGCGAGCCCGTCGCTGATGCGCTTTGTGAGGGGTTGCTGGGTGAGTGTCCCCGACTTGGAGATGTAGGGTCCTGCGGGGGGAGCTGGGGGTGCCATGATTGTGAGATGTGGTCTAGAATGACAGTGAGGAGGAGCATGAGCTGGTCGTCGTGTCCAGGTGGTGTCGGGTGGCAAGAGGCCGAGCGGGATCAAATTCATATGGCGTTTAATCGAAAGTGAGAGGCTGAATACAAAATGGGAAATGTTGTAAACAATGGGACCAGGAATAAACACTAGACCATATTCTTCTCTTCTTGTCGCTCAACCACCTGCACACGACCCCATCCTGTACCCAGCATTCACTGTGATCATCTCCTAGAGTCATCTGTTCACTGCGGGACAGATCAAAGAGAGAGCAAACACCGCCGGCCCCAGACGCCACCCCTGCACCGTTCGTCCTGAATCCTTCATTCCCCGCCCGTCTGGCAACAATAACAATGCCTCGAATCGTAGGTTTCCTTCTTGACACCGTGAGCTACAAGGGACTGACCATGGATAAGCCTACGCGAAAGCTCGTCGTTCTCGGCGACGGAGGTTGCGGAAAGGTGTGTCGACTAACCGACGGACAGGCTGACAATAGACGGCGCTGCTTACAGTCTTCTCAAAAGGTGAGCTCTTCTAAGGGGATTAGCTGACGCGCGTGTAGGATACTTTCCTTCAGAATAGTGAGTTCCTGTGCAAACTAGACTACGACGAGGAGCTGACTGTCAGCGAACCCACAGGTACGAAGCCATTGCTGCCATGAGGGCTCGAGCGCTGACGACAAGTGTTTGAGAACTACATCGAGACTCTTACTATCGACAACCAGACTGTCGAGTTGAGTTTGTGGGATACAGCTGGTACGTCTCCTTGGCTGCGACGCATCAAAGGGTGTATGCGGCTGGGTCGTTGTTGCGGGCACCTGCTACCAAGGACCCGGCAACAGCCACCACAGTCCCACATCGCTATCGCATGCTTCCCGCGCTGTGACATCTGACTCCTTAGGCCAGGAAGACTACGACCGACTGCGAGCACTGTCCTACGCCGACACACACGTTGTCATGATATGCTTTTCGGTACGTGCGCTCACAAACGGGTGGCATGTGTGGCTCGTCTGACACTACAGGTTGACTCGCCCGTGTCAATGGAAAACATCGAGACAAAGGTGAGCATGGCCTGGCATGCCACGCCGCCGCAGCTAACGCCACAGTGGGTGCCAGAGGTCCGTACACACTGCCCGGGCGTCAAGACGATTCTCTGTGGTGAGTCCAAGATGTGTCACTAGCGACGAGCTAACGGCCGTAGCATTGAAATGCGACTTGCGAGACAACGGCGCCATAATGGAGAAGCTCGCACGACGGGGCGAGCAGTCTGTCACCTATGACGAGGGACTGGAGGTTGCCAAGCGGATCAAGGCTACACGTTATCTTGGTAAGTCTTCTGGCAGCGTACTGCGCAGTGTTAACGCTAGGGAAGAATGCTCAGCAAAGGAGAATCGCGGCGTGCAGGAGGCCATCCAGGAGGCTGCGCGGGTTGCGCTCGATTCCAGGAGACGGGGTGGGAGTAGCTTTCCTGGGTTGAAGGAGAAGCGGAGTCGGTGTATCATTCTGTAGTAGACCTTTTACTTTATAATGCTTGCATGCTGGGAGTAGTGCTGGAGGAGCGAGTGGGTCATGCATGATGCCTAACCCTGTTTGTTATTGTTTACAATTTTTGGCCTGACGAGGTGGCGTGTCACTGAATTTGAGGCAGAACATCTCCCTGTCGTCTCCCTGTCCGTCCTTTGGCTCCTGCAAGACTGCTACTGCTACTGTGTCATCTGCAGCAGCACCTGCAGCTCTGCAGCAGTGCATGCTCAAATGCTTGGCAACCCCGAAGCTAGCTTCAGGACTGAGCTGCGCAGGTCAAGCGGCACAAGACCCTTAGTACCATTCAGTACTGTCGGGATCCAGGACTGGGAGCAAAAGTTGGTAGGCACAAGTCCTCCGCCGTCATCTGCGGCGTCACAAAGAACCCTTAGGGCATCAACAACCTCCCTCTGATGGGGCAGCAGCACGATCACAGCGCCGCTGATCGCAGCAGGAGCAGCAGAAGCAGCAACAGCAGCTTAAGCGCTGCACGCCGGCCGACTGGATCTGCCCAGTATCCAATAAACAAAACCCTCTCCGTCGCCGTGAACTGCTCACTGTGCGACAATCCAACCTACCCTGCTGCGGTGTATCCTAACCTCCTGCGGACAAGGACTCCTCTGTTACTGCGCACGCTTGCAGCGACGCACAGTCATCACCCCAGTACTACAGTACGACGCATGCCTCTCCTCCCTGGCTAAGAATAATCTCAAGCGAGCACCTACCCCAGCAAGGCCTCTCTGCAGCCCCGCAACAGCACCGCCGCTCCGCCGCTGCCGCCCCCTCTGCTCGGCGAGCAAAGCCATAAAACTGCACACGAGCACGCAGACACAATGACTCCCCCTCCTTCCCACAACCCCCCCTCGCCACGCCAAGGCTTCAGCACGGCGTACGCGCGGACGACCCCACGTTCGAGTTCACTCCGGCTCGACCGCTCCCCCTCGCGCCGCACGTCTGGCCGCGTCCTTGACTTTGAGGCAGACAGCATTCTCACACACCGCGGCCCCTCGGCTAGACGCAACCCCAAGACCGCACTCGTCAAGGCCGCCGCCGTCCCGGCCTACATGGCGACAAAGGCGCGGCAGCTCCTCACGCCGCGCGTGGCTGCGCCGGTGCTGGTGTGGCTCTGCGTCCTGTGGGTCGTGCACACCTATCTCGTCCAGTTGCCGCTCCCAGAATGGGCCAGCACACTGCAGTCGCCGTTTGGGCCGAGTGTGCACCTCGATAGCGCCCACCCGGCACCGCACACCCGCGGCGGAGAGGACTGGCTGGACAGCGTCCACAAGCTGTATCGGCCCCTCGAGACGTTGCCTGCCCCCGAACCGCCCTTCCCCTTGTTGCGGCCGACACGGTTCTTGCCTGAGCCATGCCTCCAGAGCTGGTTCATGGACGGCGAGATGATGTGTACTGGGGCCGAGCTCGGCGAGGAGGATACCCTTGACGCTACTTGGTTGTGGGTCAACGGCACGGATAGTCGGTGGCTTAGCGAGATGGGCTTTTGGAGCAAGGCGCTCAAGGTGTTCAGCCCAGATAAGCACTTCCGGTGAGTGACCACGGCGTTTGACTACGGCGATTGATCTCGGCGAGTCCGGGGTCGCTGGCACTTTCAGTACGCCGAAGTAGTGGCCATGCCGTGTGCCGCCACGAACCGCACTGACCATTCAGTGAACAGAATGAGCTCGTCTACTCGATGCGCTCCGTTCTCGCGTCGCTTCGCGGCCACCTGCGCACCTTCCATCTCGTGCTCTACGACTACCGCTTCAACCTAGACACCGACCTGGAGCTACTGCCAAACTCGACCATTGACGTCCTCGAGAACGAGGTCCAGCGAGTTGGTCTCCGCAGAGACGAGGACTCTACAGAACAGTTCGGCGACCCCGGAGAGTCGGCCACAGAAAAGGTAGACAGGCTGCACTATGCCAACTTTACCTCACACTTTGCCCCGCGCTCCGACATCGCGCCGAGCGACTCCTCGCCCGTGTCCGACGACCTGGCGCAGTACTTGCGGGCAAAGTGGCGTGTTGTCCAGACTCCTAACTGGCTCAACTTTTCGACCCGCGACATTGTTTCGCCGTACCACCCCAAGCACGATCCTGACGCTCCTAGGGACGTGCCCGCCCATGGCCACATTGACCACCCCAATTTGCGGTACGCCGCGCACTCGGAGATCTTCCACTTGCCCACTGTGCAGCGGGACGCTTTCAGCAAGGTCGAGGATGATGCCGGAAGGCTCGACAGGCGCTGGCGCCAGGCTGCGTTGCCGACTTTCAACTCGATGTCGATCGAAAGCCGCTTGGGATGGCTGCCTGGACTCGCCGACGTGTCGATTGCGCTAAACGATGACTTCTTCATCCTCAAGCCTCTTGCTGTTTCCGACTTTCACTCGCCGCTGTATGGCAACGTTATCCGTTTCTCGGACAACTACTTTCAGCAGGTCAAGCCCCGTCTCGACAGGAAGAATATCAACGACGCTGGCGAAGGATCGGGTCTGGAGCACGCAAACTTTTGGCTGTCCAAGCGCTTCCCCAATCGCAAGAGGCCATACTTTGAGCACGCCCCCAAGGTCATCACTCGCAGTCTGCACCACGAGGCCAACATCATGTTCTCCGAGGCGCTGAGTGCGAGCTCGACCCGCAAGTTCCGCGAGACGTTTCGCAACCAGGGCGACATTCAGATCCAGTGGCTCCTGACGGCTCTGCGCGTCGAGCGCTGGCGCGAGGCATTGCTGTGGACATATGCCGTGGCACACCTCGGCACCGACGGGCAGTGGAACGACTATGCTCGTGATGTTTTGTCAGACATGTTTGACGTCAAGCCCGAGGAGACGGACGTTGTCGGCATTGACGTCGAGCGTGGCGAGCGCTGGACGACGCACCGCAGCCGCATGGACCGCTCCTTTACCCAGGCTGGGTGGGAGGCGCCGCGTGGCACCGAGTTTAGATTTTCGTCGCTTGACGGCCACTTGCCCGAGATTATCGAGCCTGGACGCGACCAGACTGCAAAGGACAAGTGCCACCTCGACTTTGCCAAGTGCTTTGGGACCTTTTGGACCGACAAGGCTAGTATCCCCGCTGATGAAATGTTCAAGCGCCTTGCGTTTGACCAGCACAAGTGCGGCGACTGCCTCGTCATGGCGCTCGTCACTGCCTCTGGCCCTCTTGGTTTGTCGGCCTTCTTCCCTCCTGCCGACACGACGTACACCAACCCGTCCCAGGGTGATCTGCCACACTACCTCCCCCCGCCACACCTGCCTCTCACCTCGACGTGGCAAGAGGCCGACTTTTCACTCGCCGCAGTGATGAACGCCACCTCACTCCCTGGCGAGACGGTCAATCTGCACACCTTTTGCATGCGCCTACTCTCGCGATACCTGTACAACTATGGCCACTCGAACGTCAAGTTCCGGATGCTGAAGAAACCACCTCAGGCCAAGACGATTCTCGATGAGCTCGACCAGCACCGCGACACTGCGATTTTGGGGTTGAACGACGACATTGTCGAGGGCTACGACGAGGTCAACGGCATGCTCGCCGACTGGTTCCAGTCCCGATGGCCAGACAAGGCCGTCTGGGAGCGCGGCTGGGCTGAGGAGCAAGACCTGCGCGCAACGCAAGAGGAGCAAGAGGACCAAGCCCGGCAGGCCGGTGTCAAGGCGACCTCGCTGCCCCGCATGCGTGTTGCCGACTAGACAACAACAAAATAGACTGTACGACCCCCATGGACTGTACACCCCATGGACTGTACACCCCATGGACTGTACACCCCATGGACTGTACACCCCATGGACTGTACACCCCATGGACTGTACATAGATTAATATCCATCATTACATTACATACCACCACCCCCAACCCATGCATCATTGCCCGGTCGCAAAGTCGTGAGTGCCTGTTCCTCGACCCCACCCAGCGACCACAATCACTTATCCCAGCAACAGATTCCAGTAACGTCAGAAAGATCAGCCTCACCAGTGCCCCAGTGCCTCCCCTCAGCTTCTCTCACCCAGCGCAGCACAGCAAGTCACACGCGAGCACCTCCACGGAACGTACGTACGTGTGTGGGGGTGCCAGGCACAGCCCCCTCGTACAGTGACAAGCCACTCGGGGTATGACATTCTACCGGCACAGCCCTTGCGGGTCTCCCGTCGGGCACTGTGGGCGGATACGTGTGTAGGTCTGCAGATCATTTGGAGAGTATCTGGGGTACTCTCGTAAGGCGATCAGTTATCCGCACCGATGGCGGTTAGTGTGCTCGCTCGCTCGCTCGCTGTGCTCGTTCGCTCGCTGTGCTCGTCACTCGCCCGCTGGTCCAATGCAAAATGTCCATCACATCGCCATAGAAAGATTGGGCCCTATGATACAGTCCAGCAGTAATCTGTAGGCCCCGGGCGTTAAAACTGTCATACACGAGAAAAGAAGATTCGAGCTGCGGGTGGTTGTGGGTGTGCGTGTGTGCTGAGATTTGTGCGCGGCGAGGCGTGGGGGTATAACACGGGAATGCAGCTCGTTTAGCAACCGGCACGGTTGTCAATGTTGACACGGCTGTAGCCCGACTTGCCGACGAACCATCCGTTGAACATCTGGTCCATGTAGTCGAGGTTGGGTGCGGCACCGCAGCCCCACTGGTCCGACTTCTTCTGGGCCTCGGCACGCGAGAAGGGGTCGCCGTAGTTGACGGCCGACCAACCGTTGTATGTGCCGAGAGCGGCAGGGATACATCCGCCGTTCTGGTCAATGTTCTCGCGGAGGTAGCGAGCACCGGTGTTGGCGTTGTAGTAGAGGTCCTTGCAGTTGCCACCGGGGGCGCCGTCACAGAGCGAGCCAGTGAGCTGCATGAGACCCTGCTCGCCAGCCTTGCCGGTGGCGTCGGGGTTGCAAGTCGACTCCTGCATGGCAATGGCGGCAACCATGATGGCAGGGAGACCGTTGTTGTTGGCAGCCTGCTTGATGGCGTCCTCAACAGCAGCGCAGGGTCCGTAGTCGCCCGAAGCGTGGAACTCGGTGGTCACGACAGTGTCGAGGGTGATGCAGGGGGGAGTCCAGGGCGAGGTGTCCCCGCTGGCGCCCTTGTCGTTGTTGAGACCACAGTTGAGCCACCACCACTGACCGTTGGGCGAGTTCGAGTCGGCCTGGGGCGAGCCACAAGCACCGCCAACAGAGTCAATGGCACCGGGGTTGTTGGGGGCCTTTGAGACAGAGGGCTCGTTGCCACCGGGAGCGGCACTGCCGTCGTCAGTGGGGGCGTGAGCGTCGAGGTTGTTGGTGGTGGCGGGATTGGACTCGTCCTCGGCGGGAGCAGCAGCCTCAGGCTGTGCCTCCTCAGCGGGGGCCTCGGTGGCGGGGGCCTCCTCCTGAGCAGGAGCCTCCTCGGCGGCAGGGGTGTCCTCCTGGGCAGGCGCGTTCTCCTCGGCGGGGGCGGCCTCCTCAGCGGGAGCAGAGGTGGCAGAGTCGTCGCCGGCAGAGGCCTCGGGGGTGCGGTCGGGAACAGCGGCGGCAGTGCGAGTGCGGCACTGGCTGCGCTTGCGGACCGTGCGCTTGGCCGAGCGGTGGCCGGCGTTGACACCGTCCTGAACGGCGCGGGCAGCAGCCATGCGGTGGGGTCCACGAGTGTCGAGCTTGTGGCCGCGAGGCTGGTGTGCGGCACCAAGCACGAGTGCGGGGAGGAGGGTGAAGAGAGCAATGGCGTTAAAGGCAACCATTGTGTGTGATGAGCTGGATGGTCCTAGTTGCAGGAAAGTGGTCTCGCAGAGATTGTTTACTGAGTTGATGCGTCGGAAGGAACGAAGAAAAGAGTGTCGTTTACCTAGTCTTGAGGATGAGACAAAGAGAGAGAAAGAGAGAGTTGTCGAGAGAGAGAGAGGAAGAGAGAGATGTAGCTGAAGAGGGTGATGTGATGAAGAGAGAAGCAGATGCCGGGGGGGGTCAGTGGGAGGGAGCAGGGCTCGGGCAGGCGGGGCAGGGGAGACGACGCAGGAAGAGTCCGTGTGTTTGGTCTCCTAGGTAGCCAACAGTGGGCGGTGGCTGCTCGGTGCGTAGGAGTAGGTAGCACAACGGGAGGGAAGAGGAGCAAGGGGAGGGAAGGCACAGGGGAAGGAGCAAGGCCAAGACATTCAGTGCAGCAGTAGTGGATGGATTGACCACCGCGGATCCATGCGCTTCTTGGCGGGAGGAACAGGGGTCAATGCACAACCTTGGACGCGTAACTCGCACTCAGCCCTCGGGTCTCACGCCTTGGGACCTGCCCCTACCCCGCACAGGACTGAAACGCGTCCTTGGGTCACTTCAGGGTTGGCGCACTCTGCCGCCCTCCCCCTTTCGGCTCATCACTCTTCAGGGAACAAAGACGGTCCGGGACACGCGTTATATCAGGTACCCACCCAGGCTCAAAACACACCGAGGAGGCTGTTGCTCACATCTGATGTCGTCGGTGCATGTAAACCTTCCGTCAGCAGCAGTGTGCACAAACACTACTCGTGCTCCACAGGACACTGCTCTCCCCTCAAACTAAATGAGGACATTGCAATGGTTATTTCTAGTGCCCGGGTTGCAGTGGGTCAGTGCACCTTGCCGGCGGATCATTCCCTCCCGGTGTCACGACTGCTGTTACTGTTGGACTATTGTTAGACCACCCTGTGGATGGGCTCACACTCTGCAGCAGCATGGCCCATCTGTACAGTCACAGCAGCATAATGCATCAGCATGGCCAACATAACAGCAGCACTACGACTGCAACATTGCACACGACAACTCTCGGGCATGGCCACACACACTCCACTCTCCGCACAGACCCCAAATCTCCCCCTACTCGATCTGGCAGTCGCCCTCTTCCACCACACAGACACTCCCGGTTAATCCCCATTCTGACCCAAGCTAATGGGTCCCCTAATGCAACAACCCCTTTCGGATGCCGTTGCAAAGAGCATCCACAGTGTGGCTCGGCAGGCTCGGCATTGGCTTGGCGGGGTGAAACGCGGCAAGCAGCCACTCCCTAAGTCGGACGCGTCTGCCAGGAGTCCGGCGCCGCCACAATCCACCTCGTAAACGCACACTGCCCTTTCATTACGATTGCCTGTGCATGCAACAAACATCACGTCGGCCGCTCAGCGGGAGGACTGTCATACCCGGGGGTGCTGTAGATCTGCAGCATTTAGCCAAACAAGTTGATCATGATTCCAGGCCTCTTGGCAGGCTAGCTTTGTTTGCGTCAACGCTCCGTGCTACCTGCATTGCAGGATCACAGGCCGCAGGGACTGGTTCTTGTTCTCTGCGGCACAATCTGTAATCCTGCAAGAGGAACACTGACATCTCCCGGGTCCACCCAGTGCCTCGTGCTACCCAACTCGCGGTCCAGATCAATGTTTGCCCACATGAAGGACATGGTTGTGCCTTCCATGTCAGCCCTGGGCACGACCACCAACAGGTCATCTCATATGCACCTTTCGCTAGTGCTCATGTCGTAGCTCATGTCGTGTGTGTGGAGTATGCAGCAGCGGACAAGCCCGGGCACTGGCGAAATAGGCCGCGGACATGACGCTCAGACGTATCACACAACGGTTACTGTACACCGGCCACAACAAAGTGTCCGCGCTCGGGGGCGGCGTGTTTGGTTCTCTCGTTACTTGGCAAAGGTTCTCCGTGGTCTCGGCCCCGCCTTGGCGAGCGGTCTTCTGGCGTATCAGGTCCGAAACGATATAAACTCTCAACGCCTGTGTTTGTCTGGGCCAAGCTGTTGCACGGGTCTTGGGTCGGTGAATGCTTTGCTGGCTGTTGTGGCGATGTTGGTGGACTGACGAGCACTGCACCTTTGTTGACATTGGGCAGGCCAGCGGTCGCTCTGAGCAGATGGCAAGCAGGGAGGAGACAGTGTTCCTCTCGTTGACAACACATGTAAGTGACTCCCATGAACAAGATCGTACGTATATGAACGTCCATTGAACAGCCTGTGGTGCCTCTACTAGATCTAAGTCTCTCCCCTACGAGCCATCAAGCGGCCATGTCCATCATGACCGTCAGCGAGAATCAAGAGCCACACAGAGGTGTTCCCACTTCACTTTGCCATTGTCATGTTTGCTCGCGTGTTTGTGAGAGGCCCGAGGCAAGAGCTCATGTGCATGAGGCATGTGGTGAGGGCAGTGAGGGACGCTAATTCACTGGAATCGACCAGTTGCCCCTTTCGGCTACAAAGACAATAGGCCAGTTAGAAATTGAAACCTTAACAAGGGTCAATCCGAATATTTCCTAATCATTGCCTGAAATCAATACAACAATTGATCCCGCTACTAATTTTGTACTTTGCTCCCGCTATGATCTTGTGACGTTTTGTTATTGTCGGGTCGACATCCATGCTGGAATCCTCGAAGTGCCTTGGCCTCCTATCTCTCTCCCTCGCCGCCGCCGTCGTCGTCGTCGCTGCCATTGTCACGGATACCACATTGTAACAGTAGACTGTCAACACCACACAGCACACTCTGGGTGCTTACCACCACACCTGCCCGCCATGCCAGTAAGCGCGGCGCACCACCGTCCGCTGTCTGCTCCGCGGCAACCCTCGCCCCGATCATTCAGCACAGTCAGCGACGACACGGACGACTCGCCCGCACTCCACTACACGCCGTCCATCGGAGCGTCGTCGACCTCGTCTCGCATTCCCTTTCCCGAGGCCGCATCCTTGACCGCCTCCCCACTGCCCCCGCAGCCGAGCTCGCTCCCCGACTCGCCACAGGTGCAGGATGGCGCACCGCCTGCCGCGCACGCACCGGTCCCGACCGAGCCGATGCCAGACTCGCTCCTGTGCCGCACGTCGTTTGCAGCCCTAGAGCACTCGGCAGGCACCCTCAAGCGGCTGTCCAAGCACGCCCTCGCGTCGTCGGCAACAGTGATGCATCTGCTGGAACAACTCGAGAACGCCGAAGACGAGCTCCTGGGCTCTCTCGGCGAGCTCGGCCGCTGGCTCGAGGGCGGCTACGGCGTGCGTGGCCAGGTGTGGGACCAAGGCGGCGGCGTCCGCAAGGTCGCGCGAGAGAAGCGGGCACGGGAGAGGCAGGACTTGGAAGCCATGGTCGTTCATTCCCTCCAAGCGGTCAAGGGCGAGGTCAAGAGGCAGGGATTGGCGGGGGGCGGCGCACAGGCAAAGTTTGAGGTGGGTCCTAGTTTATCAACATGTTACACAGTCGCTGACATTGTAGCACGTTTCAAAGCAGTATTACTCGCAGACGGCCGCGTATCTTGCCCCAGGAGGATCTGCTGCGCCGGGCACGGGGGCGGAAGCGCAGGCCGACGCCGCTCAGGCCGCGAGACAGGCGCAGTACGACGTGGTGAGGTACAACCACCACTCGACGCTGCTGTACGCCGTCCCGCCCAGCTCGGTGGGGTGTTTGGATCTGCTCGTTGGGCTGTATGGCTGGGTCGGGGCGCAGTTGAGTTCGGTCCCGGGGAAGCGCGCAGATACGCACCCTCCTGCGGCCGTGTCCAGGTTGGCAAACGAGGACTTTGGAAAGGAGCGCGATCATGCGACGCCGACGCAGCGCGGCAGGCAGCTGGCTGCGAGCGAGACTCCGGTGCGGTTGTTGTCGCGCGACGACACTAGTGCGAGGGTATCGGTCGACGCACTGCAGCGCACGCTGTCGTTGTCGCTCGCACATCTCGTGCAGGTTCGTGGAGATTTGCTGTTCAGCTGGGCAGCAAGGGATCAGGAGACGACAGTGCTCGAGGATAACGCAAGGCGGCTCGCTGAGCAGGCCCCAGAGCCCGGGCGGCTGCACAACCTCCCAACGGCAGAGCCGGTCAAGGACGTCAAAGTGCCCCGCAAGAGGCACAAGATTCACTCGTCGGTCGGCGGCAAGATTCGCGGCCTGTTCACCCAGTCGTCGGCGGGCGCACTACCGACACTTGCCGAGCGCGCTCCTCCCGTGTCGTCAAAATCGCCCATTATTCCGTCTTCACGCCGCAGCATTGACTTTTCGTCGCGGCCACCGCAGCGCGTAAGCATGGATGTGTCGAGGACGTCCCACTCGGCACGCATACCCCAGGACGTCCAGCCACACGCAGCTCCGGCCCACTCTGTGTTCGACCTGCCCGACTTTCCTCGCCCACCATCAAGGCCACCGCGCAGCGATGCGCGACCAGCCATGACTTCACGCCACTCGGTCCAGATCCCGCGTGGGGCGTACAAGTCACCACTCTCGCCGCCTGACGAGCAGCCGTCTCTCCAGCGCTCGGCGTCCTACGGCCACGGCCAGTCGTCGCGCGCGACTGCCTTTGCTGAGACGTCGGCCAAGCTCAACGGTGGCTCACCGTCGCTCGGCGGCGTGGGCGGACTGGACGGTACAGGCGACGAGGACGAGCAGCGCGAGCAGGTTGGGAGGAAGCGAGAAGGCGTGCTGTTTGGTACTGGCGTGTGGGAGGATCTCGACAAGGGCGGAGGACGGAGCAAGTGGGAGCGGTTCTGGGTCGTGCTCGCGCACTCGAACATTTACGAGTATCGAGAGACCGGCCCTGGGATATCTGCTTCAACAGTCATCGACCTTAAGTTTGCGAGCGTGCGTGAGGGCCGCGGCACTGACCGGCGCTTTGTGTTTGAGATTGTGACGCCGTCGCATGGCCGGCGCCTGTATCAGGCCACTTCTGAGCCCGAGATGCGCACCTGGATCTATGCAATCTGCAACGCGATTGAATCCTGCATCAACGGCACCTCGACGATGCGCTCTTCCG
>BEDY01000014.1:0-75290 GCA_002335605.1 Prillingera fragicola | reverse complement strand
GCGCAACATGTCCGGCGGGGTGGAAACACTCGACGACTACGGACAGCGCAAGCCCGCCGGCGCCGGAGGGTCAAAGAGCAGCCGATCAAGCGATAAGCGGCCCCTCCTACCGTCGCCCAACCCCTCGCAACTCTCGCCGTCGCCCAACCTGGGCTCAAGGCAGAGCATGCCGCCGCCCCCGCGCGCCGAGACCCCGGAAGCCAGACACAGCCGCCGCACGTCGTTGAAGAACAGGTTCAAGAGCTCCAACGACGCGCGAGACCAGCTAACGCCACACCGTTACTCCCAGGGCCTACCGCCGCGGGGACAGAGCGTTTACGACGGCGACGCAGAGATTGAGCAGCGCGTGATGGAAATGGCGGGGCTGGGGTTGTCGCCAGCCTTGTCTTCCAACTCGCCAGCCTTTTCATCAGACAGCGACGCCGCCCTGCCCCAAACCGGCGGTATAGGCCGCTCACACGCCGGCGCAACGCTCCAGCCTACGCCCGAGCCATGGCCTCCCTCCCCGGGCCAGCTTGTGCCCGCCGAGCCTGACGATATCCAGCTCGACATGGCGGCGGTCAAGCGCATTGCGGACACGGGAGCGAATGCGCGGTGTGCAGACTGTGGGAGACGGACAAAGAGTAGTCGCTGGGCTACCTTGAGTGAGTCGCGCGCTGCACGATGACACTGACAGCACAGGCCTGCGCGACGTGCCCATGGTCATGTTCCTGTGTATCCGCTGCTGCGGCCTGGTAAGTCCTCGGCGCGTGTTCTAGGCTGACGCAGACAGCATCGCGGCCTCGGGACGCACATTTCGAAACCCCGCTCGGTCGACCTCGACAACTGGTCGCCCGAGGCCATCCTCCTCGCGCACCAGTGGGGCAACGACCGCGGCAACGCTATCTGGGAGCGACTCAAGCCTCGGTCCCTCGTGCCGAATGACGAGTGAGTTACCCCCCCTGCGTTAGACGCACTGCGCGCCGAACATTGAGTAGCTCGTGCCGGCATAGGGTTCCAAGGCGTTTCACATGATGATTCATTTACTGACGGCGTAGGGACATTGGCGAGTATATCCAGGCCAAGTATGTTGAGGCGCGGTGGGTCGCGCCCGAGGACAGGGCGATGTTTGGCCTTGGTGCATGAGAGTCGAGTGCAGAGGAGTAGCGAGGCGTGCATGTAGGCTGCTGTTGGTGCGTGTATGCATGAGAGAGGATGTGACGTAACATTTTGTCGTAGAGTGGCACGCGGATTAGGAATGCAGGGACATTATTAAGGGAAGGAGAGGACATTTATTGGGCGCAGGGGGAGCTGGGTGGGAGGCGGCCGGGGCGGACACGCAGGGATGGCCATTGAGCTGGGATGTGTTGGGTGATGGCTAGATGGGTAGTGAGTGAGTTGGACATGGACACGCACTGGAGATCTGTCGGTGATGATGATACACACTGCTGTGTATCATCCCGCACATCACACGACCATTACCTCACCACAGAGCATTCCTCAAAGGTCGCTGCTGCCTGCTGCTGCAGTTCTTGACGCGTAGTTTTCAGGAGTAATGTTGCCGAGGAATATGAATAGGACAGGGGTTTCAGACTGTGTACTACTTGAACAAGGCATCCCAGGCAGGAGATGCAGGCAGCGGGATCAAATTGTCCGACCACCACCGAGGACGCGCCTGAGTTGTCCTGAATGTAAAGGAGCAGCAGCCACAGCGCGTCGTTGCAGCAGCAGGGACAATGGAAGCCGCTCCTTTTGCTGGCTACCTGTAGCCTGGATCCACAGCACAGGTCAGTAGCGAACAACCAAAGCCAAGCTACAGCCCCTCCCTGCCAGACCTGCAGCACAGTCGATCCTGAACCTACCTACCAGCGTGTGGCGGCCACTTTCCCTACAGTGGTCATTTGGTACTACCAGTTGTCACTCGCTCGCTCGCATCCACCATCCCATCCTACTTTGTCTCTACTTTTACACCACCACCTCTTCTCCTCATCCTCTCTCCCCTCCCACACACCCAGTCCCCTGTCACCCTCCATCACTGTCTGTAACACTTGCACATCCGCCGCCGCATCAAAAGAGTCGCGTGCGCAACTTGGACCCAGTGGGCTTGCTACCTGCCCTCCCGCCATCAGTCTACACCCTGGTGCGAAGCGAGCTGCGCGTTACAATACCGTTCGCCATTCAGGTGACTGCTACTTGTGCATCCATCCATTCTCTAGCCCTCCTCCCCACCTCCCACAATGCCTGCAGCAGCAAAACGGACGCGCACCGCCGACGAGGACGACCCCGAGGCCAACGCGCGACGCGACGACACCGCAGCAGTACCCTCCAACGACACGCCGGACACGGCAACGTCGACCCCGCCGCGACGCAACCTCCCGCGCCGCTCCCCCACCCAGCGCGCAACCCCCTCACGCACGCCCTCGGACCCACGCACCCCCACACGCGCATCGACCCAACCTCCCCCTCGACCCGCGCCGACGCGCGAGGCGACCCCCACAGGTGTCCGTCCAGCGACGACCCGCGCGCGTGTCACACTCAGCAGGACTCCGCGACCAGCAGTGACGCGCTCGGCATCCCTCTTCAATCCCATCGGCCGCGGCGCCAACTCGCCAGCGCCGGCGTCGTCGGGACCGAGCCGCGGCGGGGTCGCGACTGCCACCCGCGCCGCGTCACTTTCGGCCATGCCTAGCGCGCACCTCAAGGAGACGGTTGCGGGTGGTAGCGGCGGGCCGCCGTCGGTCAAGGGGGGGGACGATGCTGGTGCGTCAGGCCCGAGTGGGCGTGGCTTTGGAAAGGGCAAGGAGAATATCCCCCCTGTGAAGAACGCGCCGGCCGCGAGTAGCAGTAGCAGCAGCGAAGGCCGCCGGAAGCGCGTCCGTGTGAGCTCGCGGACGACGCCTAGTCGTGGCCGCAGCGAGAGTGTGGCCAGTGTTCGTTCAGAGAGTGCCAGTGCTTGTGAGTTGCTGCCGTCTGGGGTTGTTCTGACCGCAGCCGGCTCGTTCTCCGACCTCACCACTTGCCGCACGTCGTCGTGCCTCCCTTCGCCGTCACCTTCACCATCGACGGCCACGACATTATCGTTTGACCACATGCCCTCGCCCGCGACCCCTGACCACAACCTGGTAGAGACTCTCGACGACGACGCCATGGACGTAGACCGCACCCCTACGCGCAAGGGAAAGCAGCCAATGCGTACGGCTGTCACTACCGCGTTGATCACGCCGCCCCCGTCGTCGCCTATTTCGGAAGAGCTCGCAGGTGGCGTCGAGATGATTAGCGTTCGTAGCCGCGCTTCGACTACAAGCTCGGGTCTCGACGAGTTTGTTTCCAACCCCTACCGCGCTCTCAAAGCTTCCCTCCGTCTTTCCGCGCCGACTGGCTCTCTCGATGCGACCATTGTCGGCCGCGATGACGAAAAAGCTGTCCTCAGCAGCTATGTCTCACTGGTTTCCTCCTGCGACGTCGGCATGTACGTCTCGGGTCCTCCCGGGACAGGCAAGACTGCGCTCACTACCGCTGTCGGTCGCCAGCTCGCTGCGCAGGGCTGGTGTGTGGCAGAAGTCAGCGTCATGGGTCTGCGCGCGCCTGACGTCTGGTCTCGCCTGGGCCACGAGCTGGGATGTGGCAAGTCTGAGCAAGACGTTGTCGCCCACCTTGGCAAGCCTGGTTCGCGCTCGTTTATTATTCTTGACGAAATCGACTCCCTCCTCCCCCCTGCCCCCGCGCTCCCTGCACCTGCCACTTCTCACGTACTGAGCAAGCTCTTTTCGCTCCCACTGCTCTCGGCCAGTGGCTCCACGACCGTCAAGCTCGTGGCCATCTCCAACACGCTCGATCTTACCGTGCGCGCTAACCTCGTGCTAGCAGACGGCACCATGCCACAGGTCCTCCCCTTCCGTGCCTACGGCGCTCACGACATGGTCAACATTGTCAACGCTCGCGTCGCTGCTGCTGGCCCCGACGCAGCAAAGGTCGACCCCCGTGCGGCCGAGCTTCTCTGCCGCAAGGTCGAAGCCCAGAACGGTGACCTGCGCATGTGTCTCGACGTCCTATCCGCCGCCGTCGGCGTAGCTCAGGCCGAGTGGCTCAAGAAAGCCTCCCCTGGCATCGCCGATTCTGACCGCCCGCTCACCAAGGTATCGCTCCCGCATGTTCTCAAAGCGTTTGCATCGCACACCCAGCTACTTGCGGCTGCTGCCGGTTCGTCGGCCAACGGCACGGCCTCGCCCACAGCAAACAAGATTCGTTCCATCCCTCTCCACGGCCGCATGGTCCTTGTCGCTCTCCTCGTCTTCGTCATGCGTTCGCGTACTGGTCTCGCTGGCTGCCCTGCCCAAGGTGCTTCAACCGAAGACCTGACCACCTCGGCACTCTACGCGACGTACGCCCACATTCTCTCACACGAGACCTCCCCCTTCCCCCCCTCTTCCGAGAGCGACTACCGCGACCTCCTCTCCAACCTCGAGACCCTCGGCCTCGTCAAGGTCGGCGGCGCGACGGCCGGCCGCGCCTCCCGCTCAACAGTACTGGGCATGGGCCCGCGCGTGGAGCTGTGTGTCCGCGAAGTCGAAGCGCTAGACGGCCTCGGGATCGGCGCCAATCCCATGGCCGACAAGGGCATGGCCGAGCAGGAAGTCGCACGCGTCTGGGAGCGCGAGCACGGCAGGGTCGATCGCGTCAAGGCCCGTGCTGCTGCACAGATTGAGCGTGCGAAGCAGGGACTCGAGATGCCCCATTAGGTTTATGGTGTTTTGTTTCATTTGCATTGGAGGAGGCTCTGTGTGGCTCCTTCTTGTTGAGTAGTTACAGGTTGCTCGCTTTCACGACGCAATGATTAAATGAGGGCCCTGTATGGGCTGTGTGTAGTTCAGTAGGTAGAAGTAGTGCTCGTCATATGCATGCTCAATAGTATTCATGCTGCGTTGCCTTGGAGTTGGTGAACGATTACTCACGTGACCTCGTGGCTAGATTATCCATTTAGAGTCCCATCTCGTATGCATACCTCACCATGTCTTGGTCGAGTCATGCACAGTACGTGTCTGTATCTCATGAGCAACAATGAATGCACTCCATAGACCACGGTTGCCGAGAAATCACGCGTCGCATCGCAGACCCAATATCACCGGACCGGACGCGTCCAAGGTCAGTCGCGTCATCTCAGGCACCAAAGACCACTTGTACCAATTTCCACCCACCTCGTCGACTCGACTTGACAACAACAACATTCATCATGACCGCCGACATTGCACAGAGGACCAACCCCGACCATGGTGAGTTGCCCACAGGCCAGGGGAACGCAAGGCTAGACCATCCATGCGCTGCTCTTCCTCCCCAACGTCCCGACGCGTCCTGACCTCGCTCTCGCTGACACTCGCAGAGGAGTACCAGTACCTGGACCTAATCTCGCGCATCATCAGCACCGGCCAGCCCCGCCCGGATCGCACTGGCACGGGCACGATTGCGCTGTTCGCCCCGCCCGCGCTCCGCTTTTCGCTAGCCAACAACCGCCTGCCGCTGCTGACTACCAAACGCGTGTTCTGGCGCGGCGTCGCCGAGGAGCTGCTGTGGTTTGTCAGCGGCGACACGGACGCGAGGACGCTGCAGGACCGCGGGGTGCATATCTGGGACGGAAACGGGAGCCGCGCGTATCTCGACAAGGTCGGGCTGGGACACCGCCGGGAAGGCGACCTCGGGCCTGTGTATGGGTTCCAGTGGCGGCACTTTGGCGCAGAGTACGGCACTTGCGAGGACGACTATGCTGGCAAGGGCGTCGACCAGCTGCAGGAGGTCATCGACAAGATTAAGAATAACCCCACCGACAGGCGTATCATTCTCAGCGCTTGGAACCCTGCCGGTGAGCGTCTGTGTACAGTTGGCACTAACCACCAGACCTAAAGCTCATGGCCCTGCCCCCCTGCCACATGTTCTGCCAGTTCTTCGTGACGCTCCCCGACGCCACCGTCCCAGGCGACAAGCCCAAGCTCAGCTGCCTCATGTACCAGCGCTCATGCGACGTCGGCCTCGGCGTTCCCTTCAACATTGCGAGCTACGCGCTGCTCACCCACATGATCGCCCTCGTCACCGGCTGCGATGCCCACGAGTTTATCCTCCAGATGGGCGACGCGCACGTGTACCGCGACCACGTCGAGCCACTCAAGACACAGCTGGAGCGCGAGCCGCGCGAGTTTCCTACACTCCAGTTCAAGCGTGGGATCGAGGAGATTAAGAACATTGATGGCTTTACCTATGACGACTTTGAGGTCGTAGGGTACAAGCCCATGGGCAAGATTGAGATGAAGATGTCGGTGAGTACTGGTGTGTTAGTTTGCGGAGCCAGCTGACACTCTCAGGCTTAATCTACCCAGCCTGCCGTGTTGTGCGGTCTCAACGCCGCTTGTTGTTTTGTCATGTATCTCCCATGCATCTGCTTCTCTTGATACAACATTCGCTCTGATCGCCTTTACCGCCGGGTAGCCGGCACTGGCCGCTGCTGCGCCAAGTTGACCGACTGCCTCTCCGTCTGATACATCTTCATCCTGCCCTGTCAGCCAAGCCTCTCACGCACAACGTCTACTTACAGCTGCTTGATCGACGCAATAATCTCCTGCGCCTGCCGGCCATTCTCGGCTTCAAACTCGTATCGCTTGCGATTCCCATCACGCCACACATAAATCTTGAACCCACCCGCGCGGCCAGAGAGCTTGCACGATGCCACGAGCGAAATGTGGAAACTCGTCGTCTTGACAGAGTCGAAAAAGGCCCGGTTTTCGGACGGGAGAATGTGAATGTAGTCGCCGTCAATCGCCAGCTGGCGCTCGTGCCGGATCGGCGTCTTGCGCTGCACGGTGTATTTCTTGTACGTCTGGGTAAAATCTCCACCAAGGCGTGAAAGCGGCACAGGCTCGCTCGCGCGTTTGAATATACTAGCGTTGGGATCGCCGCCGCGGCGGTCGTTGGCGCGCAAGCCCTGTTCGGCGGCCCATTGCCGGCGCACGAGCGTGAGGTCCGTCTTGCCCTCGAGGCTGGCCACGGTGCGATCCAGTGGGAGCGCGAGGGTGAGATCCGCCAGACAGAGAACCCATTCCGAAGGCGGGTTCTGAAGCTGTTTCTTGCTAACTAGCACTTCTGTCAGATCGGCAAAGTACATATCCGAAGGGCTGAGATGTCAGTTGGTGCTGTAGCGATAGAGGAAACTTACACGCTGATGGTGGTCGTAAAGTTGACATCCGGCGCGCTGACGTGGACGCGCAGCAGGACAGGCTTGCTGGTCGCCGAACCCAACCCACTGCTCTTGCTAGTGGTACCCAGTGCCGGGCTTGGACTGATGAGGTGGTGGTCCTCCATTGATCCCGCGGGCTGGGCCGCTCCACGCCCAGAGGACTGTCTTGGTATTGGCTGCCTTGGTCCCGCATGATCGACAATGATACGCGATGGCCGGCGCTGGATGAGCGGCGCCATGGCAGCATTCTGCTTCTTTTGAGTCTCTGTCGCTGGCACGACACCAAACTGGCCGTAAGAGAATTTGGCGACTTGGCTCTCTCGATCCAACGGAGGAAAGTCCTCGTCCACCTCGCCGTCGTCCTCGACGATGCGCAATCCCCACCCCACTGTGGTGAGCGCGTCGGCGTCCCCGCTCGCATCCAAGGAAGGCGAGCGTCCTTCGTCCCAGTACTTCCACAGCGAGTGGCCAGTGGCTTCCTCCACTGTTGCATCTTTGCGTACTTTGATGTGAACGGGGTCGCTTGGGTCGTCAGAGGTCGGGAAGAAGACCTCCAATAAGATTGATGGTACGGTGGCCGGCGCGGCAACAGACGCGTAAAGCGATGCAAACGGGTTGCCACCTGTTGCGCTCCCTGCTTCTGGAGGTGCTGCTCCACCACCTGTAGACACGAGGTGCGGCACGTGCTGGTTGAGGGCTGCTGTCAAGGCCGACGACGTGGCTCCAGCTGGCTGAGCCACAGCCGCAGGCGCGATACGCTTAAACTCGAGTTTCTCCTCTGCGTTCGTGTCGGTCGACGACCGGCGCTCCTCCTCGTGAATTATCGACACGCGAAAGTGACCATGTTGCTGATGATGGTCGCGAATGTGACTTGGGCGCCGCGCCAGGGCAGGCGGTGCAACGGGCGGTGCCACAACCGGGAGGTCCTCCTCTTCCATGATCTCGTCCTCGTCGACATCCGAGCCTTCATCCAGTGCCTCACCGGTCAGCCCATCAGTGTCCACAGCAGTCATCGCGAGATCACTGGGCAGAGCACTCGCAGCGACACCCATCGAGCTGGTCTCCGGTTCATATCCGAGCGTGCCTCCGAGGAACGATGGCTTGACTGCGTCCGAGGCTCCGTCGTACTCGCCTGCCTCCCTCAGTCCGTCGTCTTCAAGATCCGCTGAAATCTCACTGGGAACACTGCTGGGAAAGTGATCCGTCCCGCTGACGCTTCCCCCCTCCGACACGCCTTTGGGGACAGGCTCCGAGCCCGACCTCGGACGTTTACCCGCTGGCTTGTCCGTAAATACATCGGGCGGAGGGCGGTCCCGAGACCGTGGGGGAACAGGAGGCCGGACATCTGTAGAAGATGACTGTGAACGCTGAGCTGAGGGCCGCAATGCCCGTCTTGCGCTGATGCCAGCGCCGTCCTCCACTCGACGGCCAGACACTCGCATGCCTGCTCCGCCCGTTCGACCAGGTCCCATGATCGTCTGCGTGTATCGGAGCCCTGTTGCTCCTCCACGGCCACCGGTCTGCCAGTCTGGCAAGGAAGCATCTGCACCGCTGTCGTCGGCGGATGACGAGAGTGGTGGCCGCTCTGGTTCAGGTGAATCAAGAGCACGTTTGATTTCTGGCCATCGATCGATATCGTCGAGTCCCATAGCCGCAATGTAGGGATTCAAGCCAAAAGTCGGATCCAGAGTAATGACTCGAGGCGTGACCTGATCGTCTGTTGTGCGCAACGCCGACAGCCGTATGGCGTGCAGCACGTAGCTGAGGGGGTCAACAACAGCCAATGAAAGGAAACTCACTTGGCATCTGCTATCATCGCCATCTTTGCCTAATGTAATTTAAAAGACATGCCACCGAGGGTAGAGACGAGAATGAGCGCGTGCGCGTCGAAGTGCTTGACAGAGAAGGGTATGCTGCTCGACAACAACCTGCAAGGTGACATAGCACTGGATCCCAAGCTGGGCGGATGGCTTGGGGGAGCCCCGCATTGATAACATGGACACGTAATATTTTCCACGTGGTATTTGTTAGAGATTTGCCGCCCGTTTCTGAAATATTATCATCCACTGACCGAGCATTGAAGCGACAAGCTCTTATCCCACCCCAAGCAGCATGGACGACGGAATCGAGCTCAACTTTGCTGCCCCGTCATCTAATGGCGTCAAGCGCCAGCTCCAGCCCAAGAAGGGCGGCCGCTGGACTGACCGGTACGTCGAAACACCTCAATCCCAGGTCACATGCTCACTTATCTCAGTGTCAAGCAACAGCAGGCAGTCAGGCGCGTCGTCAAGAAGTATGAGGGTGGTAGCAACTCTTCACCCAAGGCAGCTGCCTCTTCTCGCACTCAGCCCGACCTGAGTGTTGAGAAGCCTGCCCCTCGTGCGGCTCCTGCTCCCCAACCTCGTGCAGCCCCTGCCCCCGTGTCCAAGCCGGCGCCGGCCCCTCGTCCTGCGGCCCCCAAGGCTGCCCCTCCGCCTGCCCGACCCCCACCTTCCTCTGAGGCTGGACCATCAAGGCTGCCCATGGATGTGCTTGCTCCCAAGCCTGTCGCTGCTCCCGCCAAGCCCGCAGCACCCCAGATTGTCTCGTCCCTCTTCACCGCGGCTCCCTTGCCCTACGTCAAGCCTTCCTCGGCACCTGTCCTCGGCGCTCCCTCGAACGCACCGCTGGTGGGGGACACGAGCACGTTCAAGGGTCTTGGATTGGATCCTCTTCTTTGCCACCACTTGCAGAACAAGATGAACATCAAGGCGCCCACTGGAATCCAAAAGAGCTGCCTACCCTACATGATCTCCAACCCACTGAACGCGGACGCAAGGCGAGAGGAGGACGACGAGGGCAATGCTCTTCCCATCACCGAGGACCCTGGACTCCGCGATGTCTTTATCCAGAGTCAGACTGGTTCCGGTAAGACTCTGTCCTTCCTCCTCCCCATCATTCACAACCTTCTCCCTCTCTCGCGCCTCTCATACATTGACCGTTCGATTGGCACACTCGCGATTATTCTCGCCCCTACCCGTGAACTTGCGCAGCAGATTTCCAAGGTGCTTGAGAGCATTCTCACCATGTCTCTGTCGCTCCCGGATGAAGAGGAAGACCGCGGGTACTCGCGTTGGCTTGTCTCTGGTCTTCTCGTTGGTGGCTCGACCCGTACGCACGAGAAGGCCAAGCTTCGTAAGGGTGTCCCCATTCTCGTGTCGACCCCCGGCCGTCTGCTCGATCACTTGCAGAACACTGCCGCATTCCAGTGCGCCAAGTCGCTCTTCTTCGTCATGGACGAGGCTGATCGTCTTATGGACCTCGGTTTCGAGGAGACTATCCAGGGTATTCTCAAGGCGATGGACGGCCGTCGCCGTAACGAGATCAACGGAGAGAAGGAGATGGACCAGGAGGGTGGTGGTCTTATGCGCTGGCCTTACTGGGGCCGCGGACGTACCACTGTTTTGTGTTCAGCTACAGTCGACGCCAAGGTCGAGCGTCTCGCTGGCATGGCTCTCCGCAACCCCGTCACTTTCCGCTCTACCGACGTCATCAAGTCTGCCGCTGCCAAGGCCAAGGATGCCGAGACGGAGGCAGCTGTTGCCGACGCCGTTGCTGCTGCTTCGGCTGTCACGATTCCCGATGCTGGCGAGAAGTTTACCCCGCCATCGCAGCTGTCGCAGAAGTACGTTGTTACGCCAACCAAGCTGCGTCTCGTCACCCTTGTTGCGCTTCTCCGTTCTCTCGTTGGCTCGGCTGGGAAGGTGTCTGTCGATGAGAACGACGGTACCAAGATTATTGTCTTCCTAAGCTCGACCGACGCCGTCGATTACCACTTCCGTCTCCTTGGCGGCGTGTCTATGGGCGCTCCTCAACCCGAGGAGGAGAGCGACTCTGACGACTCTGACGATGATGAGGATGGCAAGGAAAGCGCCGACGACAGCGATGACAGCGACGCACCCAAGCAGGCCAAGCCCAAGAAGGTCAAGAAGAAGAAGGCCAAGATCGCCAACGCCGACTTGATCACGCTCGAGTCGTCGCTCTTCCCCAACACGACCATTCAGCGCCTTCACGGTTCGCTCCCTCTGCGCACGCGTATGGCGTCGCTCAAGGCCTTTGCCACTCCCTCGCCCAACGCTTCGATCCTGCTCGCGACTTCGGTCGCCTCGCGTGGTCTCGACTTGCCACTCGTGCGTGCCGTCGTTCAGTACGACCTCCCGACCGAGGGTGGCGCCAATGAGTACGTCCACCGCGTCGGTCGTACCGCTCGTGCCGGAAAGGGTGGAGAGGCATGGGCAATGGTGGCCCCCAGCGAAGCCGAGTGGATTCCCTGGGTCGAGGCCAAGATGGGCGCTGCGGCCGGCGAGACTGTCGGCGAGGACGGCGGTTCGGTGCGTCTCGGCCAGGTCGGCGTCGATGAGGTCCTGCGCAAGGGTTTCGGAGGTCGCGGACACGAATACGAGGCGCGCGCGACCGACGTGCAGCTCGCTTTCGAGCGATGGGTGCTCGCCGACGACAGTAACGCTACCCTCGCCCGCAAGGCGTTCGGCTCGTGGGTGCGTGCCTACTCGACCCATCCCCTCGAAGAGCGCAGGTTCTTCCACGTCAAGGGTCTGCATCTCGGACACCTTGCCAAGGCGTTTGCTCTCCGTGAGGCACCCGGTGCCCTCGCCGCTGCGGCCGGTAGGCCTAAGAAGGAGAAGGAGAACAAGGGTGGTACACACGTCGGCGCCGGAAAGCGTAAGCGTGCTGCTGGCGCCGACAGCGACGACGACGACGAGGGTGAGCGCCGCGGCGGCAAGGAGTCGACGGCAAGGAACGAGACCGAGCGCCGCATGTACGAGGCTGTGCGTAAGCAGGGTCGTCTTGTCAAGAGCGGTGGTGCGCTTGGTTCCTACTCTGGCGCCAAGGGACGCGCTGCGCCGGCTCCTGGTGCTGGAGGCGACTTCCAGGTGCTTGACACGAATGCGCTGGCCAAGCTTGTTGCTAAGCGCAAGTAGAGTTTGTTAGAGTTCATCATCTAGGCATAAAATTATGTATTCTGCATCATTGGGACTTGACGTTGCAACGGAGCAGGAACAATACATGAGTGTCTCAAACGCTATATCCACCAACCAATCCGTGCAATGACCTAATTTGTGTGGTTTGAGAGGTTGAGCTCGCGCGTACCCACGCGCTGAGCCTGCTCGTTCGAGTGCGTGATCCACAGCAGCGCCTTGGGACCCTTTCCATTACCCTTGCGGGGGATGTCTGTTCCCTTCACATGTCGTCAGCCACACTTCAGTCGTCCGCAGAATGCAAAGTCAACTTACCGTTGTCGCACCAGCAGGTGCGCGCGGCAGTAGGCCCACAAGCGACTTTTCGACAGCCTTCATGCACTGCTCATCGAGCGCCGACGTCGGCTCTTTGATCGTCAGCAGGGGGCACACTCCTCGGCCGCATCCACTAACCGTCGAGCAGAATCACATCGGCACCGCCCAGCCCGACCGCGATCGCCAGCGCGATCCGCTGCCCCTCACCGCCGGACAAGGTCGCCCACTCGCGCTTCCACAGGTACTGGTCGATCCCCCACTCGCTAGCGAGCTTCATGGGGTCGACGCGCTCGCCGCCGTCCTTGTCGACCTTGGCGTCACGGTTCTTGCGCGCAGCAAAGCCGCGGCAGTGCTCGAGAAATTCGAGCGGTGTCCCGGGGAGCATAGACGGGCGCTGGGGCACGTATTGTACCATTGTGCGATAGCATGGGATGCCGTACGATTCGGCGCTCCTTCGTGCTGTCAGTGTGTGTTTCGATCGGCACGGAGGGGTGACTCGGGGGAAGGTGACACCTACTTGCCGTACAGGAGAATCTCGCCGTCCTGATACACGTTGAGCTCGGACACGCACTTGAGAAACGTCGTCTTGCTTGTACGTTGTCAGTATCGACGCACCCATGCCAGTAACGCACCCGCATCCACTCTCGCCTTTAATCAGGACCACATCGCCCTCGCGCACTTGGAGGTTTACATTCTGCCGCCGTCAGCTTGGCTGCGTAGCTGAGCACGACGTACGCTGAGAATGGCCGAGCCTGTGCCGTCGTCTCGGCGCAGGGTGAGGTTCTTGACCTCTAGCAAGGGGGCCATTGTGGGATGAAGACAAGTGAGGGATGCTGCACCCGGCGTGATAATTCATGACAGTAACCTTGGGGCCTGGCAATGACGACATGATCTAAGTTTGGACACTGCAACATTTGGGTGGGGGCTTTGGTTTTGGGCGGCTTGTACCACAACTCTGCTGCGACGACCACAGACGCGCATGCTAGTTTAAACTATCACATGCAGACCTTGCATAGCTATGAAGTAAAGTGCACACTTGGAATAATTTGACACATAGGTTTACTCGACCTCCTCGATCTGATGCGTGTCAGCCTCGTGTCTTGATACTTTCAACGCTGCTACTCACCTCGGGCTCGCCGGCCTTGGCCTCGGCAACGTCCTCACCCTCGTCGTCGCCGTCGAGGCCAGAGAGGTCGGGCATGCCGGGCATACCAGCGCCACCCATGCCGCCCATCTGCTCCATCAACTTGGCCTGAAACAGTCAGCTCTCTTTTCCAACAAACACGCGCTCGACGACTCACAAAGTCCATGCCGCCAGCACCACCACCCATGCCACCCATACCAGGCATGCCAGGCATGCCACCGCCCATGCCGCCGCCCATACCAGCCATCATCTGCTCCATGCCGCCCATTCCACCTCCGGGGAGGCCGGGCATGCCGCCGCCGCCCATGGCGTCCATGCCCTCGGGCATCTCGACCTCGGCGCCCTCCTGCTCGTCCTCGTCGGCCCACTGTCGTCGTCAGCTACTTCTCTGCGTGTTCTGCCACAGGCACACTCACCCTGGCAAAGTCGGTCTTGATCCAGTTGCGGTTAGGCTTCTCCTTGGTGAGGCGGGGCCAGTACTCGGAGTTGAGCTCCTTCTTCTGGAGGATGAGGAGGATGGCGCGCGAGGTGGTGAGCTTCTTGGTCGCGTCGGGGTTGATCTCGCCCCAGAGGTGAACATCGCACTCCCACGACTTGACGGGGAGACCCTTCGAGGCGCTGCAAGTTGTCAGTCTGCGCCCTTTACGTTACTGGTTTCGGGACTCACTCGCCCGAAGTGGCCGCAAACTTGACGTGGTCGGCGGTGATCTCGAGCTTGGGCTCGCCCTGGATGTCGGGGACGTTGATGGTGAAGTAGATAATGTTCTGTCGTCGTCAGCGGGCCGCTCGAAAGGACCTGTGTGAGACAGGCAAAGAAGGTGCGAGGATGTCGCCTCTCTGCCTCCTCGGGCGTAAACTAACCTTCTCGGCGTCGTCGGCCGACGAACGCTCAGCGTACATGATCTCGGGGTGGAGGGTCTTGGGAGCAGACATTTTTGATGATTTTGTTTTGTGGTTGAAATGAAAGTGAGGGAGAAGGATACTTCAGCGTCAACGTTGTCGACGAGGTGCAAGCGGCGGTGACGGACATGATCGACCTCCACGGCGGAAGCAGATTTAAAGGACTGTGCTGGAAACTTCTTCTGCCACAGAGTGGAATCCGAGACCGTATTATGCATGCATAGCACTGACAAGTCTGGCAGCATGCATGGAGGTTACTAGATGGCATCTGTTTGACATGTTGGTCCTGATTCTTGCATGAGAAAGGTGGAACGAGCTGAAACAGTAGAATGAGACATGATCAAGTGTGGCGCCACCCGCGCACCTACGACTGAGCCGAGGGTGTAGCCTGAACCTTCTCAATATGTGCATGCGGCTCCTCTTGAACGAACACTGAGCCTTTGGCAATGTTTCTTTTCTACATTCTCGAAGCTAGTCAGGCCAAAGTGATGGTCTGCTGGCCAATAAACTGCTCTCCAGGCTTGATCGACTTGAACTCGCTGACGAATCCGGGCTCGACACAGACGTAGCGGTCCTACACAGTCAGCCACGTTCACGAGCAAGAGACGCACCCAGCCACCATCCTCCATGTCGCCCATCCTGCTGCCGACCTCCTGCGCGGGGTTCCAAACGACCGCGCTGCGACGTTAGCTCGGCCCACACACGTTCGTCGCTGGACGCACTCTTGGAAGCCACGGAAACGGATCTTGAGGGTACGGCCCTCGCCGTCGTCGACCTGGAGCTCCCGCGAAGGAATCTTGGCGTAGACGCTGCCTGTCAGTGCACGTAGGCCGGATTTAGACTCACCGGTCAGTCTGCTCGGTGATCCTGAGGGGGCCACCGGGTGCGGCCGACTCGGCTCCACCAGCGACCTTGTCCTTGTAAGTGACTCCTGCGGCAATACCGTTGATCGACACCTTTGAGATATCGGGGACGGCGAGGTAAGAGTGCAGCAGAGCCTGGAACTTGAAGTCGACGTCACCCTTGTTGACAACGTGCAGGTCGTTGACGAGCTGGTGCGCCGCGAGTGTCACGACATAGTGCAGCGAGAGCTTGTGCGGGAACGTCGACGGGGGTGCGGGTGCAACGAGGCGGACGGAGACGCCCTCGTCGCGGTCGAGAAGGATCTTGTCCAGCGTCCACGTCTGGGTGCGCGCAAAGCCGTGGTTGGCCAGCGCGGCGTACTCGGGAGGCGAGGTGGGGGGAGGGCCAAAGACGGGCTGCACGGTTAGGTGTGTTTAGTGGAAGCTACGCACGAAGACGACGGGGATGCCGCCACGAATCTTGACCGTCAGTACAGTGACACACACCGCTCGCTCCAGCAGACTCACAGCAGCCGAGCCGTCGAGCTTGGCCTTCTTGGACAGGAAGAGCTGCTCCTTACCGCCGACCTTCCATGAGGTCACGGTCGCGCCGTAGAGGCTGATCGTGTCAGTCTGAATCAACCAGATTGCAACAACAAAACGCACTAGATCTCGACGGTCGCACCCTGCCTAGTCAGTATCTGTAATTTTGGAAACTGCCAGTGGTGCGACTCACCGAGACATGGGTGAGGACGATAGTATTGTCGTTCTGCTGGACGCCCATAGTGGATACTGCAGATGATGTGACAAGAGACAGTGAGAGTGGGGTAGTGGGTGGCGCGAGTGCTAATGGATGTGCTGTGAATGGCCAAGGTCTGCTGACAGGCTGGTGGTGACGTTTGCTTGATGTGGAATAGACTTTCCCAGCTGCAGGTGACGTTGTGGGTGGTGGACCTGGTGGGGGAATGCGGGCCGCAGCACGCCGGCGGCAGATGACCGGACACCCTGGGCCGGCTTGCCGATCAGAGACCGATCACCGACACATCTCTCTGCGGTTGCTTACAGAAATTTACCAGGCGCTACAGACACGCCCTCCTGATACATGCAAGGGATGAGCAATGCTGATGCATTAATGATATGAATGTGTGCTATAGGACTAGAGCTTGGCCTGCACAGGTCCTGGTTTGGGCGTGGGGATGGTCGGAGGCGAGAACGGGTATTGGTCGCCCTCTGCGGCCTTGCCAGTGACAACGCCCATGACCTGGTACTGGCTGCCCATGCCCGTGGTGTCGATAAGACGCTTGGCTCCCTGGTTCAGGCGCTCCTTTGTCTCAGCATCCGTTGCCGATGCGAGGAGCTTTTTCAGCCGCGGCTCCAGGCCGAGCGATAGCAAGAATCGTGACTGGGGGATGGGTCCGAGTGGTGTGACGAGGCCAGCCATAGACTCCTTCAGGTAGGCAAAGTCGACATTGGCGGTGAGGTCCGAGGATCCGGGCTTGTCGAAAATGTCCACGATCTTGTGATTCCTAAACGCCTGCATCGTCAGTGTCGCCTCTTCATGGTTGTTACTCACCCTGATGCTGTTCGAGAACGACCTGTCACCTCCGTAGTCGACAAACAGACCTGCACCACCCTTCTCCATCATCTTGCTAATGCCGCGGGCAATGCGAGACGCGTCGGGAGACACCTCGAAGCGGCTGCCGATGGGGAGTGATTTGAAGCGCTGCGAGGCAGCGGGTAGGATTGAGGACAATAGACTTTCTCCGCGGTCGAGGGCGAGAGTGAAGCGCGAGTTGTCGGCAGCGGGAAGACTGACACATTAGTAGAGAAAGCAAAGCAGCTACTCACTAGGAGGGGTTACGGTCAACGCGAACCTCGCGGAAGCCTTCCTGGGTATGCTGCAGGATGTGGATTGGGAGCGCGTCAAAGAACTCGTGTGCTACGACCATGGTGAAGGACTCGGCTTTGATGTCAGTTCTTGCAACTGAGCAGTCACTGGGCACTCACAAGGCGCAATTCCCGCCACATCGTCGCTCCAGCTCAACGTGGCACCCAGCTGCTTGGTGCGTTCCTCGAGCTTGCTCTTCTGCACGTCGCGCATCTTTTCACTGTTCTCCACGAGGATAACCTCCTCGATGGCAGTGGTACGAGCAAGAGAGTTGAACGTCTATGCGTCAGTTCGTCCTTTGGCATCTCCACTCACCCTCAGAACGTCGTCCATAAGCGTTCCACGACCGGGGCCGAGCTCCACCAATCGACATTTTGCTGGGCTGCCAGCAGCCATCCATCGTGTAATCAGCCAGATGGCGACGAGCTGACTGTCAGTCAAAGGCGATTGCCCAGAACCTCACCTCGCCAAAGATCTGGCTGATCTCGGGCGACGTGATAAAGTCGCCCTTCTTTCCAAAGACATCGCCTTGCGAGTAGTATCCCAATGTCGGGTGCGTCAGACACATCTGCATGTACCGCGCCACCGGCATTGGCCCAGTGGCCTTGGAAAGTCAGTGAAAGCTCGTTGAAAGACAGAAGTAGATACGGACAACAATGGTGTCATCGATGATTTGGGCGAGGGAAGGAGCAGGCGTGGGCACGGCCGTGGGAGCAGGAGGAGCTGGTGTGCTGGACAAGGCCTTTGCAGACGACGACAAGCAGCGATGGACCAAAGATGCCCTGCTACCTAGAACCTTTCCCAGTCGGGGAACAGTGTGGACCTGCATTGCTCTCGTCTTTGCGGCGGTGGGCGGCGTGTTGACGCGTTGGCGAGGTGGACTGTGAATGTGGAGGTGGGTGTGGAAAAACCAGCCAGACGGCCGTCACCACAACTGAACGGGCCGGACGGGTCCGCCCCCTGCGATTGGGCTATTGCCGCGTTCAGGCGGTTTGAGTGACTGGAGGCACCGGAGGTTCGGTCCGATGTGCCGCGGCTGTTGGATGCCATGACTCTGTTCTTGCTCATGTCCGATGGCGCAATGTGAATCGGAGTACTGCAGCGGGGCTGGGCTCCGCTTACTGGGGATGGCTGAGGAGGCTATGAGACGAACAGTGGCTACAGCGTGAGACGGTTTTGCTGCTTTGTGGGACGGGTAGCATAAGCATATGTGTAGTCGTGCGCCTATTTGCCCACGTATACAACTACTACTCGGGCAGGGAATTACAAGGGTTGGACGTCATTGGTTGTGTCGGGCAGTGGGTATTCGTTTGTAATATAGGTGAACTAATTTCTAAGCGGAATGCTAATGTCCGCTCAGTGTGCGGGGCCAGATTGGGTGGTGTCAGCAGGGTGCGGCAGTTGACGGCTCACGGTGTAGAGGCAGAGGGCAGGCCCTGGGCGGTGCTGGTGGTGGTGCTGGGCGGGCTGGGGGCGAACGAGCTCCGCAGACGGTGGCCCTGCTGGTGGGGACTAGGCTGGCCATGACTGATGACTACCACCCAGACACTTGCCCCCACAGCCAGAACCTGCCCCTATGCAGCCGGCGGCGGGGGCAGCGGACCAATCAGACTGCGATGACGTGTACCCTGACACACACCCGGCCGACCGATTTCCCAAGGATGACCGCCTTTTAAACCCCCGACTCTTGCTTCCACCACTCACCACCCCACCTCCATCCATCTTTACCCACCATCAAAATGACCGAGCTCGCTGACATTGGACTCATCGGCCTTGCCGTTATGGGCCAGAACCTCATCCTCAATGCTGCGGACCACGGTTTCACGGTGTGCGCCTACAACCGGTGAGTAGCGAGAGCAAAGTGGGGTCGGGCAATCCGCGCCTTCCAGAAGCAGGCTGACCTTTACAGCACCACCTCCAAGGTTGACCACTTCCTCGAGAACGAGGCCAAGGGTGGGTACACACTGTACTTAATAGTTTACTGACCTTTAGGCAAGAGCGTGATTGGCGCCCACTCCATCAAGGAGCTCTGCGACAAGCTCAAGAAGCCCCGCCGTGTCATCCTCCTCGTCAAGGCCGGCAAGCCCGTTGACGACTTCATTGAGCAGCTCCTCCCCCACATGGAGAAGGGCGACATTATCATTGACGGTGGCAACTCGCACTACCCCGACACCACCCGCCGCTGCAAGGAGCTCGAGCCCAAGGGCATCCTCTTTGTCGGCTCTGGTGTTTCGGGCGGTGAGGAGGGTGCCCGTAACGGCCCCTCGCTCATGCCCGGCGGCTCGGAGGCTGCTTGGCCCCACATCAAGGACATTTTCCAGAACATTGCTGCTCAGGTCAACGGCGAGCCCTGCTGCGACTGGGTCGGTGGCACCGGCTCGGGCCACTACGTCAAGATGGTCCACAACGGTATCGAGTACGGAGACATGCAGCTCATCGCCGAGGCCTACGACATTCTCCGCCGCGGTCTCGGCCTCTCGGTCGACGAGATTGCCGACGTCTTCGCCAAGTGGCAGGACGGCGTTCTCAACTCTTTCCTGATTGAGATCACCCGCGACATCCTCCGCTTCAAGGACACTGACGGTGAGCCCATTGTCGACAAGATTCTCGACGCCGCTGGCCAGAAGGGTACCGGCAAGTGGACTGCCATCGACGCCCTCGACCACGGCATGCCCGTCACCCTTATCGGCGAGGCCGTCTTTGCCCGCTGCCTCTCGTCGCTCAAGGCTGAGCGTGTCCGCGCCTCCAAGGTCATCTCGGGCCCCAAGCCCGAGCCCTTCCAGGGCGACAAGCAGCAGTTCATCGACGACCTTGAGCAGGCCCTTTACGCCTCCAAGATCATCTCGTACGCCCAGGGCTTCATGCTCATGCGTGAGGCTGCCGTTGTTGAGGGCTGGACCCTCAACAACGCTGGTATCGCTGCCATGTGGCGCGGTGGCTGCATCATCAAGTCGGTCTTCCTTTCCGACATTACCTCGGCTTACCGCGAGAACAAGGACCTTGAGTCGCTCCTGTTCGCCCCCTTCTTCCAGAAGGCTCTTGCCGAGGCCCAGCCCGGATGGCGCCGCGTCAACGCCCAGGCTACTCTCTGGGGTATCCCCATCCCCGCCCACGGCACCGCCCTCTCGTTCTTCGACGGTTACCGTACCGGTGTTGTCCCCGCCAACATCATCCAGGCCCAGCGTGACTACTTCGGTGCCCACACCTTCCGTGTCATGCCCGGAAAGGAGAACGACCACATGAAGGAGGGCGAGGACATCCACGTCAAGTGGACCGCCACCTCGGGTAACGTCTCGTCTTCGACCTACAACGCTTAAGCGAAGAGGTTGGGACAGTGCAGTAGTGTCTACGTATGGAGTAAGATACTGTAGTATGATGCAGAGTAGAAGCTATATTATGATTTCGAGCAGTGCATGAGCAAACGCATAGAGCAGGCTGGGCGGAAACCGCGCTGGTGCGTGCCTGGAAATGACGAGGTGGGAAATCTGCTTCCGTCGCCAACTGTGAGCCACCGTGAGAAAGTAGTCTAGGAAGTTCAACATTTTGAAGGTCGCTGCACCAACACAACCACCACACCATCCACAATGTCTGCGGTCGCCGGCCCCTCCAAGAAGAGCCAAAAGGTCAAGGCCGCCCCGCCTCCCGTCTCGGCGTCTACTGTTGAGTCGGACTCTGAATCCGACTCCGAGTCCGACGCCAGCAGCGCCGACAGCGACGACATTGACTCGGCACCGATCCGCACGCCAGCGCGCGCTGCTGCATCGAGCAGTAACGGCGGCCGCAAGACGCCCCTGCCGTGCGTTTTTTGATACACCCGTAAAGAGAGATTACTGACAGGAAGCAGTGCGTACGAGCCCCCAGCTGGTATGGAGCCCGTGCAGGTGTCGGTGTCGTTCAAGTCGTCGCCGTTCGAGTATGATGCGCTTGCCAATAAGAAGGGCGTTGAGCTGTGGGCGATCCGTGTGCCTGCCGACGTGAGTACACCTGGCTGGTGGTAACATGCCAACGACGCTGCCTGAGCTCGCACGACTGCTCCCACCTACCACCAGCCTGCATTAGCTAACGACCGCAGTTCAAGGCCGCCCGTCTGAGCGCCCTCTCCCTGGCCGCGCCGAGCAAGAAGGGCGTGCGCGGCAGCCTCGCGACCAAGAACACACGCTACACCCTCTCAGCAGTGGACGCGGGAGCGGACGCGGGCGCCGGCGCCGAGATGAGTGGTCTCAACCTCTTTGTTCCCTCGCTCAAGCAGGGCGGCGCGCTCGTCCGCGCGCCCACGACGGTTGCGCGCCACTTGCTGCTGACGCCTGCTGATGGCGAGGAGGGGCCGCAGGCGTTTGTCGCGCCACCCAAGGTTAAGCGTGCGCAGCCCAAGAACCTCAAGTTCCGCAACCTCACCACTGGGTACGCTACTGCTGGGCCGGCTGCGACTGTTGTTGCCAGCCACGAGGGCAGCGAGGACGAGGCCGCCGAGGAGGAGGAGAGCAAGGGGGACGAGGTCGCTGTGCCCGTGGCCGAGGAGACGCCCGTGAAGAAGAGCAAGAAGAGCAAGGAGGACAAGGATGCCAAGCTCAAGAAGCGCAAGAGCGAGGCTGAGGCGTCGCCCGCCAAGAAGAAGAAGAAGACCAAGGAGTAGGACGACCATGTTCACGGCGCTTGGCTTTCTTTCGACATAGACGCATGGGGTGGGGATGTTGTTGGGCTAGAGATACCCTTTGACCGCATGCATGATACAGGATACATCATTGACAAGAGCTATGCGATATTACTATGAGTGACAGGAAAGACAGCGGCTAGTTACAGCAGCGTGAGTGGGTCGTCGCCCCGCATAAGCGTGTACACCTTGTTCGACAGCGAGCTACCGATGCGACGACCATTGACGTTTGGTGCGCCATTCTTCAGACTCGACACTTCGCAGCCAACGAGCATGTCCTCGGGATTCTGGCCGCGCCGCTCGGCCTTGTCGTATGCGCGCATCAGGTGGCGGAAGGAGGGATACTCTGACGCAATGCTGTTTGCGCCAGAGGTCGTCAGGCCTTGGATCTCTTGTAACATTGTCTCTAGGACTTCGGTTGGCTCGGCTGCTTTGCGAGCACCGCCGTCTGGTGCAGAGAAGGGAAGGTGCGATTTTGTAAGCAGTTTGTACTGCCGTCAGCAATGCTCCACCAGCTCCACTTACTGGACGCATCGCGACATCGCCAGCGAGGTTGAACAGCCAGTCCTCGATCTCATCCGTCTTGTCCACTGTCCGTCAGCCACGTCCACACCAAGAAACCCACCTTGAACGATAAACACGCGTTGCACGACCTGTGCTCGCAACAGCTCCATCTCAATATCCTCCTTTTCAATGCGGCCCGACACTGCCGCTCCACCAAACTCGGCAGCACTCATGCCAGCCCGAGCTGCCTCGCGAAAGTTGCGGTTGTGAATCGAACGTGTCTTGGAGTGGTATTTGTCGAGTCCGCGGACAAGTAGCAAGATTTGATCAGACGGCTTGAGGGAGAGCGTGAGGCGGACATCAGAGAGCCACTCAATTAATGCGTCGCCGCCCTCGGCAATGTGGTCGACAATCGCGTCCACGGACGCTACCAGGACTGTCGCAGAGTCCCATTCTTGGCGCTCCTTGTCGAGTGGGATGTACTGCTTCTTCTGCGGGTTCCACTCGGCCCGCACATGCCGAAGAAAGCGGATGGTCCCTTGTACGACAGTCTCGTCTGGAGTGAGAAAGTGGATGGACGAGTGCGAGTCGGCGACCCTCTGCTTGATCTCGGGGAGTGCACCGGCAATAGGCGACGACGGGAGCGACAGGTCATACGCCATGTGAATCTCGACGTCCCTTAGGGCGTCAATCTTTGACGTGCGGAGCCGGTTCACCTCGCCGAGTTTCTTCTGATACGACTTTTCAGCCTCCTTGTCCGCTTTGGCTTGTTCGCGCTGCAGTTTGCGTTTCTCCATGTCCGCCTCCTTCTCTGCCGCGCGGGCCTTGGCTCGGTCCTCTTTCTCTGCAGCCTTAAGACGCGCACGCTCCTCTTTGTCCTCATCATCGATCTAATATCAGCACCCGCCCAAACATCCCCACTCACGGAAGCCGCAGAAGCTTTGCGCTTATTTGGCCTAGCCTTTGGCGGACTAGGACCACACGCAGGCGACAACCCCGGTGCGAGAATCTCGTCAATCTCCTCGTCCAAAATATCATACGGCGAATGGCGCGCCTACGCCCATTAGCACTCAGAAGGACTGCAGCACTCACGAGCGACACACCCCTGCTCGCCGCACACTCGACAGCCCGCCCCTTGCCCTTCCTAGACACCGGCTCGGCTATCCTCAAACTACTCCCCACGCCACTCCCAGACCCAATGCCCACCCCCTGCGTCTCGCGCTCAAACTGTGCAATCGACGCCGCCATGACTTTGGCAAAATCGTCCTCATCACTGTCGTCGTCCTCGGTATCAGAGTTTCCGACGTCGACATACGAGATGGACGCGGACACGGACGCGCGCACAAACACGGGCGAGCTGGGGCTTTCGAAAAGGCCAGAAGGGGCCGCCTGTAGCTGGACGTGGGTTGTAGTGTGGGACGCATGGATGAAGACTGGGGAGGAGGAGCGGGCCCTTGTCGAGCCTAGGATTGCGATTTCATCGTCGTCGTCCGATATGGCTATGATTTCTGCGTCGTCAGTTGTGTCTCCGGGTGCGGGATCTACCGTCATTACTACCCATGGTGGGCAGTTAGCGAGTCCAAGATGCAAGAAAAAAAAACGGTCGTTATTGGCGATGGAGGGGTGTTGAATGGCAAGGTGACTGGACTTGGCTGGAACCACACAAGACGCGTTCCGGACATGCAGCCAATCTCCGTCGCTGCTGCTACCTTCTGCACCAAGTGCCTTCGATTTCTGAGCAACGCAGAGCAGCATCATTGTATGGCGAGAACGACATGACATTAAGCACCCCCAGCGCGTAGGACACTATAAGCGTACAACTACCCAGCGCCGTTCATACGAGGATAACCCAGGCGAACTGGTAGCATCTCTTGCCACCTAGCCCGTTTGACGAATGGAAAGCAAAGCACGACCAGCACCCTCATCTATAACGACACGCCCTTTACATGACAACGCAGCAAGAGTTTTGCTGCAAACGTCAGCGAGTGCCACTGCTGTAACACGACAAAACTTACCTTCTTGGCCGTCTTGTAGAACATCTTGGACTGTGCCGAAAGGGCGTTGGACCTCTCGACAAGGTTGTCGAGCTTCTCTCCACGCTCAAGAACCGACTCAATTGTCTTGTGCTGCACCATGTCAGCACTTGACATACACATCTGCCGAGAAACTTACAAGGACAATCTTGGTCTCGTCGAGCTCGGCCTGCACCTTCATGATGGTGTCTGCCTGCCTGGGGTCCTGGTACTTGGCGAGGTACGACGCAAGGGTGCCCTCAAGCTTGCCCTTCTGGACGGGGGCGAGACCACCGGCAGCGGTCTGCGAGGGGTTGCCACCGAAGGCCGAAGCAGAGGCAGCCGAGAGTGAAGGTGCGGCAGAAGGGTTGGGAAGTCCGGCCGTGAGGCCAGTGTTCTCGTCAAGGAGCTTGGTGAGAAGCGAGAACGCGGGGCGGTAAGGGTACTCAGTGTCGGTGATCATGACAGCTACACACAGCGTCAGCACCAATATTTCTCAACATCGCAGCGATCGGCAAACTCACCAGCCATGCCGAGGCCGCCCCCGCGTCCGGGAGACACAAAGACGTGCGCCTTGTAGTTGTTCTCCTCGACTGATGAAGGCTGGTTAGGAGGTGTACGTTCGGCGACAGTCTGAGAACGTGTTAGCAACAGGGTGCCCCGAGTTTACGCAACGCTGCGCAGCGATGTCGACGCCATTCGCCACCTACGTACCTTTGTGAAAAAGGTCATAAACTCTCCAACTGAGCCGCGCTGGTAAAAGGAAAAGCTGCTGAGGTCCTGAGCCGTGCCCAGGAGGTTGGCCTGGGCGGGGTGTGACGAGGTAACCGAGAGGAGCGAGAGCGAGTAGACCTTCATGATGCTCGAGTGGGGGTGGAGCAGGTGCGATGCAGGCGGAGAGTGGTGCGGATTTATTGAGCTGGAAGGTATGCAAATGTATGCGTTGTGTGATTGAGCTAGACGGCGCTGGTAGCAGTGATTCTAGCTGCAGTAGTAGATTGAAAATGAGAGTTTGTTGTTGATTAGAGAGAGACTTTGTTGATGCGAGATGGAGTAGTATGGTACGTGTCGAACTTGTCTGGCTGGCTGGCTGGCTGGGTGAGGGTTGCGTCACAGTGGAAGCGTGTGGCACAGGCGCGGGAGCAGAATGACTACAGCTGATCATTGCCCGATTGGGAAACTGTCCGACCAAAACACCACCCATCTGCCGACCACCACCCGCCCAGGCAGTGACGTCTCTCGTGCTGCGACTACTACTCCTGCATTGGCAGATGGTAACATCCTCTTATCACTTCATCTAATCTCCCTCCTGTATCACCTCCATCCTACTCCTACTCCCATTCACATCTGCAGTCCCATTTGTGAATCATCTCCCTCGGCAACAACCACCGAGCAGGCTCCATCTACCAAACTCACCGCACATCGGCCTTCCCCCGGCCAAGGAATCTGGGGAACAGAATCCGTCATATCTACTTTCTTCCCGCACCATCCGCGATCCTTTGTCAATAACATCCCTCCACCATGGCGGCTGCAGCCGACGCTCTTCCAGACGACGCCTGGGTCAATGCCCTCGGGTCGGCCTCACCACGCAACGTCCTGAACGCTTTGCAGCGCCGGCTCCAGGCTTCGTCCACCCACGTTCATGCACTTGCCGAGCTCTACCGTGAGCGAGCCCAAATCGAGCAAGAGTACTCGTCCCGCCTGGCCAAGCTCGCTAGGTCTGCCGAGACGGGCCAGCTGAATGGCAAGAATGGCGTCGAGTGGGACCGCAACGGAGGCGAGGCAAAGCTCTTTGATGCGGTCGTTTCCGACCTCCAAGAGGTAAGCTCGGCGTGTCCTATCTTTAGCACCGAACCAACTGACATTTCAAGACTTCGTCGTCGCATTCCACTTTGGCGGCCGCTCTCAAGTCCGACTTTGAGCAGCCCATTCGCGAGCTTCCCAACAAGGTCGTGGCTTGGCGCCGAATCCACGATCAAGAAGCATCGCTCGACCGTGCGCTCAAGGACCATGACAAGCTCTCTGCCAAGCTCGACAAGGCTTCGTCAAAGAAGTCGGCAAAGACTGATCAGCTTGCTGCCGAGGTCAACCAGCTTAACGGCACCATCTCGTCGCTCACACCCATGGTCTACTCGACCTACCAGCGCTTGGACGAAGACCGTCTCCGTGGGCTAAAGGAGGTTGTAGTTCGTTGGTCGACTCTTCGAGGCGACGTAGCCACACGTGACGGAGAGCGCGCCGAGACCAGTGTTGCCCAGCTCTTGGGATGGGAGACAGCCGACGAGGTTCTCGCCACTGGCCATCGCCTTGGTGGTGGTGGTGGCGGTGGCAGGGCTGCTCAGCGGAGCGTTCCCACCATCAACACTGCTGCCCCGGCGACCCCTAGCCGCCGTGCTTCGATCCAGAGCGCTAGTACCGACTTTACCCCCCGCTCGGTCCAGCAAAAGGCCAACGGCTCGTCTTCCAACGTTACCACGCCTAGCCAAGGCGGTGGAGGCGGTCTGAGTGGCCTAAAGTCGATGCTCACCCGCAAGGCCACCAGCGCCGGAAGACAAAGGAGCGGCAGCGAAGCTACCTCGACCAGGAGCTCGCGCCGCCCTACACAGCCTACGGAAATGTTTGAGACTCTGGAGGAGCACAGCCCTGCTCGTCGCCAGACTCCCACCGGTTCTGGATCGGGTCCGGGCCAGCTCAACACTGCGAACGCGCCCGCCGTCGACTCTGAGGGATTCTCCATCGCACCTGCTGACAGGCACAAGCCCCTCTGGGAGGATCCCAACGAGCTCATCCCCACCCCAGCCTCGGCCAAGCGGGAGACGATGCCTGCCTCGGTTGGCAGCGCAGCTGGTGTGGCTCTTCCATCGGCTATATTCGCTGCCGGCCAGCAGCAACGTAGCGCTTCGCCTGGTGCGATGCAGGATTCGGCCGACTCACAAGACAACGCTTCAGCCCACCGTCTCAACCTTGCTCTTGCTCCTACTCCTATCCAGGAGAGCGAGGAGGAGCGTAAAGCTGCTCTTGCCAAGATGCAGCAGACCCTCCAGATGGCGCCGCAGGCTCCCAACCGTCGCTCAACCATTGCACGTGGACGCCGTGAGGCCCGCAACACCATACAGACAACGCCAACCGAGAGTGGGCCGGTCCCCCAGCACCATCTCAACATGCTGGCGAAGATGGGCCAGGACGAGGAGCAACTCGCTGACGACATTCCTCTTGCGCGCCTACAGGGCACCAAGCCGACTGTCAACCGCCAGGTTTCGCAGTCCAGCTTGGCTTCCTCGCGCAACCCCTTCGAGTCGCCTAGCCTCCAGTCTGGAGGTGTTAGCGGCCAAGGCCCCAAGGACTCGGGCTCATTCCCTGTTGGCACCGCCGTTGCTGGTGGAGCTGCCGGAGCCGTTCTCGGAGCTGGCGCTACTGCGTTCGCTCACGGCTCGGGTTCCGGTTCTGGTTCAGCTGTCCCTACAGCACAGGACAAGCTTGCTCCCCTCTCGACCGGACCCGGCACGGCATCACCTATTGCATCGCCCTCGACCGCCGCTACTTCGCCCTTCGCCCAGTCGCCCGCCTCGCCTATCGCATCTGCCAGTGGTGCTGGTGGTGCTGCCCCCGCAGGCACACAATCGCAGTCGTTTGCGGCCCAACCCCCAGCAGGTTCGAGCAATGGCCAGGTCTCTGTCGGGCCCGGTCTGCGTGCGACCATTGTCGAGCACGTCAGTGCCTATATCCGCCAGCAGGGCTCGCAGACCACTGTGATTGTTGGCGAGATCCACCTCTCTCTCAAGCCGACTGGCACTCCCCTTCCTCCCGCTCTCCACATTCGCCTCACCGAGTTTGACAACCTCGAGTCCGTTTCTCCCGACCCCAACTTCCTCGCTCAGGTCCCCGACATGCCTGGAGAGTACTACCTCAACACCGAGGTCCTCGCCGCCGCCAGCGCCACCCCTGAGCCCAGTAGCGGCACCTTTGGCCCCTTGCTCTTCAGGTATCACGTTCTCGTTCCAGAGGGTTCGGAAACCGCCTCAGCCCCGCTCATCCTCGACCCCGCATTCCAGGTCAAGAATGGCGAGACACGCATGATCCTGCACTATCGGCCCAATACCGGTATGACGGCCAAACTCACCGACCTGCGCCTAAACGTCGCTTTCCCCGCCGAGCCAGCCGTGACCACCACGCAGTCCAAGCCCGTCACCGGCAAGTGGACCACATCCGAGGACGGCAGCCGCGTCATCTCGTGGACGGCGCCAGTGCAGCAGAGCGCCGACGGCAAGATTGTCGCGCGGTTCTTGACTGGCAGCCAAACCCCGCTCCAGCCCGCGGGCTGTGAGGCCCACTTTGTGCTTGGCGACCACTTGCTGTCCGGTCTCGGCATTGACGTAGTCAACAGCCCCGACGGACCGCGGTTTGCATTTGATAATGTCACCCGCTCGGTCGTCTCGGACAAGTATGTCGGCGACATTAGCCCCACGCCGTAGCCGTTAAAGGTACGCCGGAAAACGTCTAGGGATCAGTAGTACAATTTTTAATGCACGCTGTTGAGAATTTTGAAAGCAAAAAACAAATACACAATCGCTGCATTACAACACTCATTCTGGGCAGCGTGCTCCTCAGTTTGCCGCAGCGACGGGGGCCGGGGCCTCGCCGCGGAGCTCGCGGTTGACCTCTGCGAGGCGCTTCTCCCAGTGCCCGACCTCGTCACCGAGAATCCTCTCGAGACGCTCAATCTCCTTGTCGAGCTCGAGCTTCTCCTCGGCAGTGCCAGAGGCCAGCTTGGTGAGCTGCCAGCCGTGCGCAGCCAGAGGGGTAGCCGGCGGCCCACCGAGCTGGGCCTGGAGGTTGACAGTCGACAGCGAGGGGGCGAGCATAGGCTCCCCAAGACGCAGATGGCGGTTGTGGTACTTGAGGAGCGATGGTCGGTGCCTGTGGCTGTCAGCTCTGTGTGGCGCTGCAAACTCACGAAATGGTAATGAGCGTAATACCGAGCGACTTGGCGTGTTCATACATCAGGCCCTCGACATCGGTCGACACTGCCGAAGTGCACTCATCGAGGACGCCATAGCTGGGGCGGTGATAGCTGGAATCATGAGCTATGGTCACGTCACAACTGCGGCAACTCACAACAACCGGGCCATACCCATGCGCTGCTTCTCGCCGCCACTGCCGGTCAGTTCGGATCTCCACATCAGAGCAAGGCACTCACGACAAGACGTCCTTCCACTCCTTCCTGGTCTCCCATCCGCCCTCGCGCGATGGGAGGTACGCAAGGTGAACGTGCTCAAGAATACTCATCAGCTCTGCGTCGGTACGACCGCGCGCCTTCATCTCGGCATAAGTGTGAGGGCTAGGGGGTTAGTTGACAATGTCCGAGCGCAGAGGTACGAGCTCACTAGATGACCCTACGACGTCAGCTTGGCAAATCAATCATCACTCACTGGTCACGCAGACTGCCAATGCTGAGGTATGGTTTCTGAGGAAGGAAGAAGATGCCACCCTCACCCTGGATAGGACGCTCAAGCAGACCAGTCCAGGTGGGCCAGAGCTGGGCAATAACGCGGGCGATAGCGGTCTTTCCAACTCCGCTGGGTCTGTCAGCATATTGTCGGGCAGTGACACTCACTTGGGGCCGGTGATAAGCGTGTGTTCCCCCTTTTCGACACGGAGGTCGAGGCTGCGGATGAGCTCCTCGCCGCCACGCTCAGCTCCTGCAGCACCGCCAGCGGGGGCGACAATTGGGACGCCCTTGAGAAGAACGTGGTCCGGGCCCAGAATGACGCGGCCGCGAACGTTGCCCAGGTCGTAAAAGGGCTCGTTTGCAGGCAGGGAGGATGGGCGAGGGTTCTCGGGGTAATCATTGTTGTCCAAGGCATGGAGGGACGCAAGGAGAGCGTAAACGCGCGAAGTGTAGCCAGAAAGCTCGGCAAGGTCCTTGCCAGAGTACATGAGGCGGCCACCTGCATCGCCAAGAGACAGTAGAAGACGTCGGTTCGAGACGTAGTCTTAAAAAGTCAGCGACAGCGCATACATGTCGACTTACTCTCTGTGCGGGAGGCAATCTCGCCGTGCTCCTGCGTAGAACCCTCGATGTGTGGTACGACTTTACCGACAGCAGGGTAGAATACAGGAATGGACATGAGGCCGTAACCAAAGGCCGACCAGAAGTATTTGATGACAAAGTCTTCAGTCATGCTGTGTTGTTAACACGGTGTCGACCAGTTGCACTCACCCGTAAGGAATGCGGGCCTTGTAGACGGTATGAACGTGGCGCGCGAGCTTCTGATATGCTTTCCATAGAATGGAGAGCTCGCGCTCTCCGCCATCGTAGAACCTGACCCGGTAAGCAACCATCTCAAAAGCAACGGTTTGACGTACGCGATCTCTTCACTGTCACGACCTATGCGACCAAGGCCCGTGCGGTACTCTCCTTCCAAACGAGCTTCAGTGGCAGCCATGCGGCCAAAGGCCGGAGTGGCCTTGCGGAGAACCCATGCGGTAAAGTAGTACTGCGCAAACAGGCCGCAGGTACCCAAGGGGCCAAGAGAGGCCGAAAGTTGCGACGTAAAGATGACCATATCCAGGAAAGGTTTACCCATGTTGCCGCTAAAACAGTCAGCAACGCCGCATAAAAGTGCTTACTAAAGAGCAGCCAGGGTGTCACAGAACCGGGCCAGGTCGGTAGTGATCAACTGATCAGCACCACCGGCTGCACTGTCGGCGGCTTCGTCTGCACCCTTCCCGCCTTTGCCTGTAGGAAGAGCATGCACTGCCGAGGCGGCCCCAAGACCGAGCCCAAACTTGTAATAGTTGAGATTGTTGTTAAGATAGAGATCGTGAATGTAACGAGTGAGGTTTGTGCGGAAGGCGAGGGCGAGCTTGTGCTCAAGGTATCGGATCTGGAATCAGCGGCGCCACTATGTGATGCCTTACCATTGCGTTGGTATAGGTGCTTGGTAGTGCCAACACAAACCACCAGCCGAGCCCTCGAATGAATCCCTTGCCATTGGCAGAGACGAGGTCACGGACGATCCTTCCGTCAAGACGCGCCACGAGAACGCTGAGATACGTTCGTGCAACGAGGAAGAAGGTGTGTAGCACCAACAAGAATGCTTCCTTACCCGTTTTGCTATGCGTATCAAAATCATATCCCTCGTTGAGCCTTTACACTGCTTACCTCGGGAAGGCGACTTGCAAAACTGCTCCAAGCATCTGCCAGAATCGCTTGTTCACACCGAGCTTCTCGCCTGGGCGGAGAGGAGGGAACAGTTTGCGATGGGACTCGTACACTTCTGCAGGTGTAGGTGTAATGCGTACTTTGGAAATACGACCCATGTGAGGGACGAGCAATGTCCGTGATCCAGACGGATCCGTGATATACTGTAATGTTAGCACAAGGCCACTGGCCCTCACTCACGAGGTCAACCAGCTTCTTCTCTAGAGCTGGGGTATTACTTGGCCGTCAGCGTCAATGCTTGATTAGTCATTGAGCTCACAGTGGCGTCTCGCGCTCTCGACGCCTGCGCTCTTCGCGTCGAAGTTGGCGTGCCAGACGCCATGTCTTGAAGGTCGCCGCATCGGTGAGAGTGGCAAGATCTGGGAGGTTGGTACTGCGTGATAGCGCAAAGGCTACTACGACTAGTATGAACGCGCGACGGCGCTGCGTCGGAGTGATGTCCAGCGACGGTACGCCTGTCATTGCTGGGTAAGTGACGGCCAAGAGCGAGAGAGTAGTTGCAAGTTGTGACATGCTTCGTGTAGTCTGCGCGTCATGGTAGACTCGTGGGTCCTTGGCCGGTTAGACAGTTCAGCCGTTCCCGATGTCGTTTACGTAAAGCGGTCACGTGCATACAAGAATGAGTCTACCTCCAGCCTTCAGGCACTCAGACTACGAACAATGAATGCCGTCTAGCGCGTGTCTCGTCAACCCTCTCAACGAGATACCAGAGGACCCTATGTAGCATGCTCTGGATCTCTGGAAAAGGACGCTTTTTAGGCCCACGCCAGCAGCCACTCGACTCCTCCAGAGCTCCAGACGATGACAATCGGCCGAGCTGTGAGTACCTGGTCTATAGAGCCCCTAGTTCCCGGCTGACCCGCAAGACTGACAGCAGTGTGGCGTTGCAATGGGGCTTGGTGACGCCTCGTTAGAATACAGTTTCGTAACATTGGCATTACTCCAGCACTACAGGCATGGCGTGAGCTGCCGAACTTGGAACTTAGATGCCTCGCCTCTGAACAAAAGTCTGATGTGGTTAGCGTTACGGCGCAATAATTCTGTATTAAATGCGCTCACCTCCAAGTCTGCCTTGGTCGCGACTGCCAGAACCCACTTGCGCGCCACATCCGTAACTTTGGATCCGTCAGAGACACTATCAAAACAACGGTGGGCTGTGCTCACCCAAAGCAAATTCAACTCCGTTGGCCTTGAAGAACTCCTCCAGTTCCTCCAGAGGGGTATCGGGAGTGACGACGGTGTAAGGGTGAGACTTCGAGGACATTGCAAAGTGAGTCGTGTGCGCCGCTGCCTGTCAGCGTCATGGACACATGCGGGGTGATGGGTAGCTCGCCCAACCAGTGTCCAGTTGCCGAGACCTGCGGACACTCGCTGGCGGCGGCTGGTATCTCCTCCCGCTACCGTTAATCCATAGATGGATATGGCCACCAAGACTCTTGAGACCGCGGCAGACTGCGACTGCGTAGCGAGTTTGGCTTCGGATGCGGCGCTTAAGAGCTGCCCAAACGAGTGGCCATCGTCCTCCTTTCGCTAGCAATAGCATGGCCACATCCACACCCCGAGGCATGCCCAATCCGTTGCACAGTTGCACATGACCAACTTTCAAGGCGGCTCGCGAGTGTCTCATGCTCATGCGCGCTCGCCGTGTTGCGTACTCCGAAAGGTCCAACACTTACAGATAGGGTCCGCGTCTCCTGCCTTTCCACTCTCAAACTTGCTCTTCAAGGCGGGAACATTCAAGTAGCCAATGGGCTTGCGGTTGTCGTTGAGCACACTAACGAGGTCAGCTAGCTGGATACATCCGTTGCGCGTACGGAAGTTGGTCAAACTCGCGTTCATACGCCTTCTCAAGTGCAAGCCTCAAGGGGGCATCGTGAGGCAATGAGTAAGCTGGTGCCAGCTGGAGGTCCTCGACGACAGCACCGCGATACTTCGCGGCGCCTGTGGGAGGAGCGGTCGGGGTCGTGTCGCGGTCGTTCATGGTGGATGAGTGAGAAGGAGCTCAACAAAGAATGATATGACACGATCAATGGCAGGAGTTTAAATGACCCACCCGTTAAGGATGTTGCGGATTTCTGAAATTTACCCGAACTTGGTCCGAGAATCTGAGATGGTTGCTATCGATGCGACCAACGTCGAGATCGGAGCCCTTAGTAGGGCTTGGACAGCAATCCGGTACTCTTCAAGGAGGTGCAGTCCTGTATGCAGCGTAGATTTGTTGAACCAGTTTCTGTCCGCCACTTCGACCCCAGCACAAGTTCAAAGCCGTGCCATTCCATGTGCTGAACAGGAGCACCGGCATGCTCCGCCTAGATTCGAAGCACTTGTCTTCGGCGTTCTCCACCTTACATGTCTTCGGCGTTGTCGTAAGGTGGAGAACGCCGAAGACGACTTACTCCTCTCTGTGCACTTGCGCCCATCCTCGCAAAAATCTTGTGAAGTAAGGATGGTCATTCGCGCATGCTAACGTATTTCACACTTCTGCGACATCGCGTTGTGCTGAGGACATAGACTATGCCTTGATTCTTCAGCGCACTCGGCTCCACCGACGAAGAATGCAAAACGTCAGTGGTTCGTATCGGGAAGAACTCTCAAGCGGGCCGGGGTAGTCAAGAGTACGGGTTGGCGTGGCCAGGCCGAGACCGTTGTAGACGTCCGCGTTGAAGTCTGAGATGTATTTTTGCCGCCCATTTGCGTGATATGCCATGCCGCTGCGGCACACCCCACTTACCCCACCTTGTGCGGGCAATCCATTCTCATCCCGTGGCCATGACTAGGCCATTGACTATGGTCATCTGGACATCTGTCACAAGGTACCCCGAGCAGGTGACTTTTTCGGCCCGGTTCCGGTGAAGACTATAACCTTCGTGACGTGGTGCTACGTACTCTTGCCACAACAATCGAGCGATTGAAATCCACCCCATTATCACACCGGTGGCGTACGGGCGGACGGATAGATACACAGATGACGACGAGCGGCATGATGCTTACCTTGCGGCGGCGATCTATCGTAATCCGGACCAAAGGATTGAATTCCTCGCAATTCCTCGACCGGTGTACCTTTTTTTGTGCAGATAATCACAGCTTCGTCTGCGGCCAAGCCCGCTAACGAGTAGTGTGTGAACAACTGTCGTCACAAGAAACAGTTGCATGATTTAGCATACCATGACCCACTCTTGCTCCACAAAAGTGCTTTCACACCTGGGACACTAGCTGCATTATCTCCACCATTGTAGCGGAGAGCGCCGCCAGTAGTAGGAGAGCGCCGCCAGCAGTAGGAGAGCGCCGCCAGCAGTATAGAGCTTGAGGCCGCACAGCCGTGCAGTCACTTCGCTGCTTCCTGGAAACTGTGCAACTGCGCAGCCGACCGCACCGGTGTAAACGGACCCCTGTGGTCGTTCCAAGAGTTCTGACCCCCGAAGCAGAGGAGAGACGTCGCTGCTGCACCCGGGAACGACGGATGACCCTCTCATGGACGACGATGTCCAGCCTCTTTTCCTTACAGACGCAGGGGGTCCCAGGGGTAATCAAGTTCCAATAACTAGTAGTAATGGCTTCAGTCTATTGAGGTCCAGTTGCCTGGCCCGTAAGGATCCCACTATTCGGCTTCCCCTCTGGCCAGCGTGGTCATCCACAAATCCAGGGAGCAGAGAACGCCGAATCCCTTAGTAGGCACGAGCATGTTTGAGGCAGAATGGCCAAGGCCGACAACTCGACTGGGCCAACGGCCACAGCATTCGTGGCGCATGGATCACTTGAGTTTCCCCTCACCTTCTGCATCAGTCCCTGGCCTTGCCCTTTGTAGACCACCTGCTGACTTTGGCAGGCTCGGGTCTAGTGCTCCGCAAGTTTACAAGCGCAGAAGCGAGGATCAGGGATGGTCAAGTGGTTACGTACATGGGTAAGGGAAAGCCTTCGACGTCAAGGCGGTCGGGGCCTATCTGGCTGGCTTTTGCCCGACGGCTCCGAGCGCTATAGAATGAGCGCTGAGCGCCGACAACTGGGTCCACCGGGTCAACCATGATGGGCCGAACGTAGGTTGGCCCTCTGATATGACATCCCTGCAGTTGGCCAGCGTGCTCAAGCTCAGGGACTCTCGAGATCTCCAGCCCTTGTGCCTTGCTGTGTACAGTACCCCCGTCCCTTCCCCGATCCCCCGAGACTTGTCAAGCGTCCTCATATCACACGAGCAAGCCAGCCTCCAGTTGTCCCCCCAGCTGTCCATTCTCTTCATCACACTTGTATCATCTGTTCTTGTTCAAACACACACACACACGCCAACGCAAAGCCATCTGTTCTTTACACACAACCTGTCCTCTTGGCTAAACCACACCATGTCTCACTCTTCCGGCGCCTCAGGCTCGTCGCTGATTCACCTTCGACGCCCCGCTCAGCTGAGCCAGGATGCTCGTCGCAGCGGAGTAGAAGTCTCTGTTCGTACAGACCTGGACACTATTCCTGTCATTACTTGTAAGTATATTGCCTGCGCTGCCTTTCCAGGCCAGGATTCAGTCACTGACGGAATAGCATCGTCTCCTGCTTCCCCCACCACCACAACAACCTTCAGCCCTGCTCGATCGGGTCCCAGTCTCAACTCTCACTCGCCCGACGCATTGCTCAAGGTCAACTATCCTCGACCCACAAATGCCTTGAGGCGCGCGTCGTCGGACGGTGTGGTCTCTCGCATCAGCGGTGTTAGCGCCCGCTTTGCCGACCCGGTCGAGGGCTGTGTTGACCTGCTGCGCTCGGTCAAGCCGACGGTGCCAGCCGCCAAGCCCCGCAGCTCCTGGCAGGTGAGTTTTCTGAGACCAAGTCCGATTTAATACTAACCCCACAGCCCGATGAGGAGTCTGCTCTCTGCAACTACCCCTTCTGCTGCACCATGTTTGCCCAGACTGCCCTCTCATTGCGTCCCCGTCGCCACCACTGCCGCCGGTGTGGCCTCATCTTTTGCAACAACCATTCATCCAATCGCGTGTCTCTTCAAAATGCCGAGGACAACGACCGCCGAATCATCTCGCAACGTGTCTGCGACGGATGCTACAACGCTCTCAGCGAGAGTATCGCGGAACGTCGCGAGAGCGATGTTCCCAGTCTAACGAGCTCGGCAGACTCAGCCGTGGATGACACTTTGGTCAACCCCGAGCCCACTCTCGGTCGGTCACTTTCCTACGAAGCCGTTGAGGAGACCCACCCTCGCCTTGCCCCAATTGAGGACTGGATGGACCGTTCTGGAGTTTTGTCACTCTACCCCTTGGCAGTCCAGGCCTCGCACTCGCGTCGGGGACAGTCTCCCACGGCCACCACCCGAGCCGTTGCCCCCCTCTTTGCACCGTCGATCAGTGAGCGCCGCAACGCCGTCGAGAAAAAGCTCGAGCGCCTGTCTCTCCGCCAGCGTCGCAATGTTCGCGGTAGCTGGGCCCAGACGCCCGTTGGCAGCGACGCGGACTCGGACAATGATACCGACGACGCCGGGTCTTACCGCAAGTACGCGGCCTCCACGGGAACTCGTACTCCGCTGGAGAGGGAGCTTGATTGGTCTACCTTTTAAGCTATAGAAGAGCCCTCCCCATTGTGCTATCACCACCATCACTGTAGACATTGTGACCTGTTGTCCATTCTCTGTACTCCCATGTTTATAACTTTAGATGGACTTTCCATTGGGCCACGGCCTCCCCCAACTTTTTGCTTCCGCTGCCGTAACAGGTCTCAGGGGCGGTTTCAGGTCCAGCCACGAGGTCCAGTCAACCGACCTCCACTTTGGTGGTCCGTTCGTGTGCCTTCCTTTGAACCGTGGGTGGCCAACATTGCCTTGTTGCTTCCCCACACTTCAATGCCATGGCAGGCCTGCACAGTGAGCAACACGCATCAAATATCTTGGGAGACTCGCTGAAAAGCCGTAGAAGGATACATCTTGGAGTGTCCCCTCATTCGCGTCGACTCCTTTGGTGAGCCGCCAGAGTTTCCTCGGCCACCATGGCTCCTGCCTGTACCCCGCGAGCCCTCGCTGCCACCTCGCCCTGCTCCGCCGGCGAGGCTCTTCCTCCTGACCCACGTACATACCGACCACCTGACTGGTCTTACTGGCGCTTTCGTTGGACGTATCGTCTGCACCCCAGAGACCAAAAAGATGTTGCTCAAGTTGGAGCAACAGAAGTCGCGCGAAAACGTTCATAAGGGTGTCCAAGAAGTGCCGCGCAAGCTATTTGAAGGGCTACGGCCTCGCCCCGTCGATCCTGCTAAGCCCAATGGCCGCAACGTGGATTGCCTGGTAAGCCGAGAGTATCCATGCAACGCTGAATCCAAAACAGATAACACTGGAATACGGCAGGCCCACACTGTTCAACCTCGGCCATTACGAAGGCAAAGACATTTCCGTTACCATCACCGCTCTCGAGGCAAACCACTGTCCCGGATCGGCCATGCACGTTTATACATCTCTTTACATGCTGACTGCTAGGTTCCTCATTACGTCCCCTGACTTTGCCGTCCTCCACACCGGAGACGTTCGCTCAGACCGACGCTTCATGGAGAATCTTCGGCGCGCCCCGTCTGTCCAAGACTTTTTGCACCCTACATTCGTCAACGGCAGCCAGCTCGAGGGTCCATTGATTCGGCGTACTCTTGATCGAATCTATCTCGATACAAGCTGTTTGTGAGTGAGACCATGTCAAGGTCGTTGGAGCTGGCTAACAATGTAGTTTGGGTACGACGGATATGCCAGAAAAAGTCAGCAAACGCCTGCGTCTCCAAAATTACTGACAGCCAGGAACACGCGGTGGAGAGGATGCTGGAGAACATGGCACTCTTCCCTCCTGAAACAGTCTTTTTCTTTGACATTGACATCTTTGGCTGGGAAGATGTTGTGATGGCTGTTGCACGTCAATATAACGCGCCCGTGAGATTTCAGGCTCGGTCTTTCCTTGCGTAGCTGACACTGTCAGATTCACGTGGATCGGTACAAACATGAGATTTACCGCACTGTAGAGTCAATGCCTTTCTTGACTCGATGTGTGACCACCGACCCTCACGCCACACGCTTCCATGCGTGCGACAGCAACCTGAGGTGCCAGCCTTGCAATTTTTTCGATCCTATCAATGCCGACAAGCTAATCGTGACTGTCACCATGTCCGAGCGACGTGGTTCTGGCTGGGACATACGTGAAACAGAAAAAAGCGAGAAGCTGAGAGGCGCAGCTTGTGGTGAAGGGCATTGGCCACGGAAACTGGTTGGTTATACACAGTAGAAGTAATGGCTGATTCCAGGCCGTCCCTTACGCTCGCCATTCTACACTTCCAGAGCTGCAAGCTCTGGTTTCTCTCTTCCGTCCGCTCAGCATTAGCCCTCATTCCTTCATCCCCTCTTGGAACATGTTGGACTACTTCACACTCGCCGAATCATTCTCTACAGCACTATCCGACGAAGCCGTCGTCACAGTTCAGGGCGAGCGCGATCAATGGTTTGACGGGCAGACCAAGTTTGGCCCCGATTGGCGAGCGACCATGGCTCAAGGCGTCGCCCATGAGGTGTATGCCGAAGCACGGGAGAACGAGCGGACCTCGGCGTCTCACCCATTTCGGTCGCAGCACAACATTCACGACACCCGTGGGGCACGGGCGATAGACCACATCCAACGAGTGCTGCAAGAGCCGTCGTACGACAACAATGGACCATCCCCCAAGTATCAACGAGCAGTGCACGACGGTGATGACCAGCAGCCACTCCACAACGTACCAGTGAGAATGGAAGCTTCTTGTCCACTCGTTCCCGAAGCTTCAAACGTGCTGCACTCGGACCTGCTCTCAGACCGCGAGACCTCTTCCACCACCATGATGCTCAAGAGGTCTCCCAGCCCCTCCCCCCCTCGCCCCAAAGCTCCCCTCCCTAGGCGCTCCCAGAAGTTTGGTGTTGATAAAAGCCACCTTCGCTACCTTGCCATAGACCTCAAGCCCGAACCGGACAGCAATTAAAACGTCACTGGACGTCATTTGTATAAATGCCAGTATAGCTTGTTTCCATATCATGCCAGGCAGCCAAGGGCTTGTCGGTCCCGTGTTCATGCACCCAAATGTGCATAACTGAAGCAGAAACTATTTGCAAACCGCTGGAAGCTGCACACTGACAGCAGATAATTATGAAAATTGTGCATAAAATTACATGGGCATGAGAGGCGGGAATGCGGCTGGTGCTCAGAGGTCGATCTCAATGGCCTCGGCATCACTCTCGCTGTGCGCCTTCGCTTTGCGCTTGCTGGGCACATACACATCGCGGGGAATCTCGACATGGTCCGGCTTAGCTCGGAGCTCAGCCAAGCGTGACTCGAAAATTGTCATGTCAATCGTGTCTAGGGCCAGTAAACGGTGAATGTGAACCGTCCTTTGCTGTCCGAAGCGACGAATACGTCCGATAGCCTGGGTCTCGGTGGCGCGATAACCTAGCAGCGTCGTAGTAAACAGAGGCCCCAGGAAGATGACATGGTTGGCAGTAGTGAGGTTGGCACCCGATGCAGACGCATCGTTGATTCGGAGAAGAAGAACGCGGGCAGCCTCTGACGATTGGAATCGGTCCAAAGTGTTGGCCTTGCTCTTGACGCTGCCAGATAGCTTTTCGTAGTCGATACCACCCGCCTTCAGAGCCTCGGTCACTTTGGTGTTCAGATCATCCCACTGGTGGAAAACTAGCACACGCTCGCGCTTTGGAATACTGTTGATCAGGTCGACCAGGCGCTGAAGCTTGGCGCCATATCGCCCCGAAGAAAGCTCTCCCTCGATTCCGAGCGCAGAGACCTTGACAATGTTTGTCTGCCGAACTGCAGCATGGCAGTCATCTCCTGCTACACATCGCTGATTATTCACAGCCTCGACCATGCAGTCGTGGCATGAGACATGGCCGCAGCAACTCAATACCGACATTTCAAGGGTCGAATCTGCCGAGGGCTGGTGTCCACAAGACGATGCTTCGAGCACCTCGACAGCTTCGGCCTCGTTGCGCTGCAATTTGCGAACCACTTCAAAGAAACGCAAGGAGCGCACGCGGGCCACAAGCTCCTTGGACAGGCGCCGAAGCAGATGAGTCTGCTCGCGCAGCTCCCACTTGATGTCCTCGACTGCCGTCTTGGCGTCAACCTTGGGCAACTTGTTGTCGGACGGGGCACTGGGTATACTGCTGGCAAGAATGTTGCACTTGTTCAGCACTTTGACGAGGCGTCGGGCGGCTTCGGCGTCGCCATGATGTTTGGATATGTCGAACGAAAACTCGAGCCACTCCTTGAAAGGTTGACGCTCCTCCTTGGACCCAAAGCCACCCTTCTTGCGGACCAACGCATGCAGGCCCACGGCATGGTTGATGGATTTGAATAAATCGTTTTCACAGCCTTCGAGTTGCTTCCTGCGAGCACTGGCAATGTGCTCGCAAGCCTCAGTGGCAGACTTGGCGTCTCGTTTCTTGTCGGTGAGGTCGAGCGTAAAATGGCAGCAACGCTTCAGTAAAGCTTCCTCGGCCGTCTTGGAGTCCGCCAACGCCTCTTCGAGGCGGGCATTGCGATCACCTTGGGAGACATTCTTGAACTTGGTCTCTTTACGCCTGATACGTAAGCATTAGTCCTTCCAGAAAGGTACATACGCTTGCATTTCCAGTGCTTGGAGATGGTGCTCGAGTTCGAGATAGACCGCTCCCTCCGATGCTGGAAGCTTGATATTGTGAATGTGCTCGACAGTCGGAATGTCTTCAATCTCCGCCACATTCTGCCGAACGAAAATGTCGAGGAACTCCTGTCCGAGGTCGTCACGGCGCTGGTGCCAAGCGGAGGTATGGACTTCGCGGAAGGCGTGGAACTTCTCAGCTGCCGTCTGTTCCTTTGCGCGAGACTTTTGAAACTGGGAAGAACCCTCTCCGTCGTCTTCGACACCAAGATGCACACCCATGAAAGTGGCAATGCTACGAATAGCGGGGAAGTCGTTGACAGGCGGCGTTCCTGACAACACCCACTTGTAGCAGGAGGTCAGGCGGTGGACGCCGGCTAGAGCTCGCTTATCCAGGTAAGTGAACTCGTCGGCAATGACACGACGGAATCTGTTGGTCAGCATTGCCAGAAGGCGACTACTCACCGGAACATGTGCATGATCGGGCACGCCAGCAACTCATAGCTGCTTTGTACGCTGGAACTCTCCAGTGACTCCTTGCCAGTAGCCTTGCGGAAAGTTGGTGTGGGAATATCAATTTCGACGATTTCGCTCTCATCCTCGCTGTCGACGTCCCAGCGCGCAGGGCCGTCGGCCATGGGCTTCTTGCGCGCCGGTGCCGCGTCGTCATACTTGTCACGATAGGCAGCACCTTTAAGCCGCTTGCCAAAGTTCGCAGCGCGGAGCTCATCCTTCTTACTTTGAGCATCGTCGAGGGCGCGCTTGCGCTGGGCCTTGTGGAGCTGATGAGCGCCCTCGCCTCCTTTAGTCTTGAGGGCCTCGGTTTGGTCGAGCAAGGTCGACATCGCGGTGTTGAGTCGCTCAGTGAAGAACCTGCTGCCCTGCTTGTCGCTGAGCCACTCCTCCGGCTGCGCGGCAAGGTACTCAAAGCGCTCCCAGTACGAGTCTGAATTCAAGACTTCGCACGCAATCACGATGACATCTGCTTTACGCAGGTCGGCAATGTTCATCCCCTGCAAGTCCCGAATGTTTTGAATGACGACTGTCTTGAACAGTTTGCCCGTGAATCGCTCAATTTCACTGGGCCATTGCTTGCTGAGATGGCCGGGAACGACAATGAGCGTCGCCTTCAGGTCGATCAGCCCGTGCGGCTCTGGGGTTGGCGCCTTGTCTCCCTTAGTCTCTGCAACGAGAGCAAGCGAAATGATAGTCTTGCCGTAGCCTACCTGGTCGGCAATGACTCCGCCGCGGACCATGACGGGGCGCTCAGCCTTGCCTTCAGCTCGCCAACCGAGAGCGGGCAGCGCAGCTTCAGAAATCTCCTCCTCCACAAACGTGTGGGTCTTGCCCTCGGCAGCCTCTTGTTGAAGCATCCACCAGACGGACCGCAGCTGCTCTGGGCGCAGAGGAAGAAGGAAGTCGCGGGGCTGTGTATGCTCGGGGTCTCGCTTGTTGCTCGGCAGAACGAACACGCGCGGTGGCTGAGGCACTTCTGCCACCTGCCCGGACTTGAGGCGCCATGATAGCTTAACTGTGCCCTTGGACGAGCTAGGAGGCAAACGAGCAAGAGCGCGGTGAGAAAGGGACGTGGCGTTGAGACCGATGCGAAGTGAGCCGATATTCATAGTGGCATCTCCGTCCGAGTCGAGACGGAGCTGGACTGCAAATGGTGCCGGGCGATTCTTGAGAGCCTGTGTGGTCAATGACACTCACACAATGAGACGTACAAATTCGTAGCGGCCTGCTTGCTGTCGATCCTCAAATGAGATGATGGACGCCTTCGTCTTGCCTCCATTCTTGTTCAGTTTACCCGCCTGCTTCATCCAGTGAATCGTCGGTGGCAAGGGCGCACACCTGGAGCAAGCTGCTCCGGCAACCTGCCAAATCAGTTCCGTCACCGTCTATTCTCTTACCTCGACCTCGTAGAGAGGATTCCAAGAAGAGAACCCGTCGAGTGTCGGCAAACGCTCTGTAATCCACGCCAAGTTGGCGAAGGCGGTATTGCCTTGATGGCGAAGGTCAACTTCTCCCCATTCGCCTTTGCGCCACATATCCTCGGCGTGTGAGGGATCGAGAGGAACCTTGACGGACAAAATGGCTGCCGAGTGGGCACAACCCTTGGAGGCCTTCGAGACTGCAGCAGCAGACTGGGGGATCGCGTACGTGGCCTGGTCGCGCTCTGCGGCGTTGTCGTCCACAACAATCTCGTCGCCCCCAATCGCAGTGAGGTGGGCTGAGCGGCAAGGGAGCCACGAGCCCCGCACGTTCAAAGTGACGATCTCCTTGAGCTTTGAAGACTCGCGCCACTTACTTGACAGAGACGCCACAATGTCGCGCTCTGTGCCGTAATCGGTACGTTCGATGGAAGTGGAGAAGATAAAGCAGTCGTCCTTGGCTTCACCACAACGTGTAGACTCCAAAAAGAAGAAGAGGGGAGAGGAGTCAGCCTCATCATTCGCCGAGTCCTTGACATGAAGCGAGCTCATCGCCTGACCGCACTTTGGAAGCAATGAATAGGTCCCGGAGATGTCGCGGTCGAGATACTGCTTTTCTTCTTCGGGAACTGTGATCTGAATCTTGGACCAGCGGCTGGAGCCTTCAAGGTTGCCTTGCAGACCGAGTGTGGCGTGCCAACTAGGGACTGCCTCCCCGCGTCCATGAACTTCAACCTTGATGGATCGATACGAGGGGAGACAAAGGTCCCATTTGCCGTCCAACACATTACTACCCTCATCCAGATCCAGACGCAGACGCGCCACAGGACGAAGCAACAGTTCGCGCAGTCGACTGTTGACAGGCTCATCGTCCGGGGCCTTGATCGTCAGGCGCCACTCAGCGCCTTGGCTCCTCAAACACAGCTCGAGAATGGCACATGGCGCTTCGTATACGGCTGTCCAGGTCGTCTGCCGCTGGAGATACCGGAATCGGAACTCGGCGTCCTTGATACTTTCCAAAACGGCACAACTCCACAAAGCCCAGTCATCGTCCTTGATGTCCACGTCACTGCCTTGACGCACACTGTCGAGTGAGGAGGTGGTGAGACCTGCAATGCTAACTCGCATGGGCAGGAGCTCCTTAAAGTGTTTTTCAAAGTCGGCTGGGTCGACGCGTTCGCGCGTGCATGACTCGTAGACGTGTTCGGGTCGTCCTCCGCATGACCTGCAAGCGCGATAACCACAAGCTGTGCACTCATCGATTGCAGCCGCAGCCATACCGGACTGACCCTCGCACACGCAGTGGCGTGAGCTACGCTCGGCAAAGCGCATGACCTTGACCAGGTCGGCACTGCTAATTTTGGCGAGATCGAGAGTCTGCTGGTGGAGTGAATCCTCTCCCACAATGCGGTCTGCCACCTCTCGTCTTGCGCGGTCTTCGGCATCGTGTTGATCAGCTGCCTCTGCCATGGCGTCGTCCCCCGGAGGAAGTCTCTTGAGTGCCACATGGAGAGCGGCAAGCATCGATGCACCAACGACGGTAGTGGTCATGGCATTGCCAGCCAGATCGGCAAGCTGGTCCTCGCTCTCACTGGTAAGCAAAAGTTCGCGCACGGGAATGCCTTGCAGTGCTAGAGCTTCGCGCCCCGTGACAGGGCCGCCTCGGTTGGTGACCCATGGAATCATGTTGGGAGTCAGGCAGGGGGCTAGAGCAGTGCGTGAGGAACCGGTTTGGCGATCGACATTTTGACTAACGTTCCAAATGCAAGCTTTGAACCCAGCGTCCACACCATCCTTGGCCATTCGAAGCGTTGAAATCTCCAAAAGATCCAGGACGCGCTCCGTCTGCCCCAGCAGCCAGTCATTCCACGTCCAGTCAAGACCCTTGCAAACGCCCGCCTCCTGCCACGAAGTGAGGGGTCGCAGCACACCAAGTTCCTCCTCTTGGCGTGCTCGGGCGTGACGCGATTCACACCTGCCCCAGTCGGTAGCCTTGCGCTGAGTTCCATCCCTTGCCAGCTTGGCTGCCGCAAGGTCGAGTCGGGATCGGTGAATATTGTCGTCATCCACTTTCAAGAGGAATGCCTCGAATGGCGAGGACCACGGCCGGCGAAGATCGCGAACGGTGACGGCCCACTTCTCGGACAAGTGCTCCTTGCTGCCTTGCTTTGGAGTGGCAAAGAGGTACACACGGGTGCGAGTGTGCGGAATGTAGTACTCTTTGGTGTCAAGCCTGTTGCAGTTAGCCTAGAAGCAAGACTCCAATTTACCTTTGATACTGAGCGTCGTAGCCTGCCTCGTCAAAGTATCCGACGACCTTGTCCCAGGGTGCGCTACACACATTCTCGAGAATGACAATAGGGGGCTTGTGTTTCTTGACCCATTGGAGCATGCCTCGGAAGGTACGTCCAGACTCGCCGTTGGCGTCAATATCTTGCTTTTCGTTGTTCAGACCAGAGTAATCCACACAGGAGGTTCCGGCTACCAGCATCTTCATCATCAGTTTTGACCTCCAGGAGACACTCACGTCAACGTTTCCCGGCACCTCCGCCATGGAACCGTATGCAGTGTGGGCTTTCTTCTGCCCCAGCTCAGTCACGTCGCGGAATAGAACGGGCGGCGCAAAGTTGCGCTCAATGTAGGCCTGCTTGAAAGGCTCAATCTCACACGAGAAGACGTGATCAAAGCCAAGCGTAACTCCGTGATTCTTATGAATGGCATTGGCGATCATGTTGAGGGCCAGCAGAGGCGACTCTGTGCCGCTGAGCTGTCAGGACTGTCAATAACGGGCACGTACGAGCACATGGTAGCGACACGCAATTTTCGACCATTCAGACGCTTCACGACATCGGCGATGTCGGGAAGCTGAAACAGTTAGCCACATGCCCGCAGTCAGCACTAACCCGTGATACCAGGTGGTTAAACATCGCCTCAATGTCGTGGATTGGGGGCAGGTCGATGCTTCGGTTCTTGGCCATGTTCTTGGCGTCGCCCTTGACTTTGAGCGGTAGGACTCCGGTCCTGTAGTTGCCGCTACCTATTAGCCAGACGTCTTGTTGCAACACTCACAGATTGACAGGCGCTTTTTTGGGGCCTTTGGGACGAGCACCCCATCCTCCGTTTGTCTTCTTTGTGCGGGCGGTGGGTTCTAGAGTAAGATATCATCCTGCCTTAGAGCACTCACCATCGTCCACGTCCTCACTGGACTCTGGGCTCGATCCAGACTTGGAGGCCTCCTCCTCCTCCTCAGAGTCTGACTTGAAGCTCGCGTCGTCATCGGCATCGTCTTCTTGAACAAAGTCGGGGTCCGAATCCTCTTCACTCTGTTGCTTCGAGATGCGACGGTTCTCCTTGCCAGGCGCCCTCTTGCGGGCGGGCGACGTGATTACGACTTCGACCACCTTGCGCCTCTTTGGGGAGGACTCCATTTTGGGCTGGGAAGGTTTGGCTGCCTTGGGAGCGGCCTTTGGTGCAGTTGCTTGCTTTTGCTCAGGCTTCTTGGCAGCGAGGCCTTTCATGAGATCAGCAATGGTGCGCTGAGTGCGACGCGGCTTCCGTGGGTAGCGCTTGTGAAAGTCGAGGATTGGTGGGTCGTCGTCCTCGAACTGGTTGCCAAGAGTCCATGTGCGGTCCTCCTCGCCATACCCTCGCCAATGAATAAAGTATTCAAAGACATCTTTGCCGCCATAGTTCTTCCAGCGCGAGTCGAGAATGTAGTCGATCTCGTACTCCTCCTCCAGGAGTTCGGGTTCGTCGTCCTCACTGTCAGACTCCGTGAGAGCCTGGGACATGTGAGCACAGGAACGATGGCTGGCAACGTACCCGTTTGCGTTTATTGTCCTTCTGACTCTCTTGCAATGGCAGTATCTCGACGTCAGAGTCGGTCTCGATCGCTGCCACCGCCTGCGTCGTTAATGCTGATATTACAGCTTGCGCGACATTACTCACCCGTCGAGGGACGCGCTTTAGGGGCATAGGCGTCTCGTCTGCCTCAGAGTCGCTATCAGCTATAACATAGTCTACCTGCTTGGTAGCGGCTCGCCGTGAAGACGGCATGTTGCAGCGGTGAGTTGTGCTGCGAGGTAGTGCGCTGAAAGATCAAAACCCTGTTACGAAGATGCGCGCCAAACAAGACGCGTCGAAGACAACATGAGCGGCACCAAATATTGGCATCTCATCACCTTTACGTAATAATATACATGTTGTCGTCTCAGTCAAGGTCTGCTAGAGATCCACCCTCCTCGCGTGCTTGCAGCAATGCAGCACGCAGTTTGGCTGCCCTGGTCTCAATTTCGTCCAGTAGGCCCAGAAGATCCGCCACTTCATCCTTGGGCGTAACTGCAGCGCGTCTGTGAAGGATAATCCGCACTGCCTCAGTAACGTCGTCCTCTGATGGCCCAAATCGCTGCAGCCGCTTGACACGGTGGCTCGAGGCAGGGCGGGCGAGGTAGGTGTAAATGTTGAAGATGAGAAGAATAGCAATGAACACCAAAGTCAGCAACGTCTTGCTGACCGGAAGGTCCGGAAGAAGGTCGCTAATACTGTCAAAGGCAGCGCGCAATCCGGAAGCGATTGACTTGACGCCACCTGTGACCGAGTCCAAAGCCCCCTGCAGAGCCCAGTAGTCTTGATCTTGCCGTGCCTTGCGATTCTGGGCAGCATACTCCTGCGCCTCAGTTGGAGACTCTGGAGCGTCGGCGGCTTCCGCATCGGCGGCATTGGCGCCGGCCACGAAGAACTCGCTGGCGTGCTCTTTCATGTATGCCCGCATTCCCTTGGCGAGGTCGTTGTGGTATTGCTTTTGCCCGTCAATGGCAGACTTTTCGATGACGCCTGAACATGGTTAGCAATGGCAAGCAGAGGTTGACGCACCCTTGACCCAAGACTTGCCCGTCCACTCCACCTCGGTCGTCACCAGAACGCGCGTTGAGATTGCACTTGCCCAAGTCAAGCAAGTCCTGGTCTTTACAGAGAACACGCCGCCACTGGGAACATCTGGTGTCCTGGTCGTGGTAACCATGGATATGTAGTCATCAACATCGATGTGCTCGTGGACGTCTGTGATGTGACACTTGGTTTGTCGGGGGCCGATGGAGCCATTCAGAGGTTTGATGTACGTAGTTGAGCGCATAAGTTTACCGTCCGCATCGGGGCGCCAGTCAGATGATTCGAGGTCTGCCATTAGTCACAGCTCGTCAAAGAGATCTCACCTCGCAGCTTCTGGTCTTCGATCAAGAATGTGCGGTACCAGCCGCTGTTGAACATGAGATTGTACGTTTTTTCAGGTGTGCTGGGGAAGGTAGTGTCGAGAGCCACTTCTGAATAATGCTTGCCCTCTTTGGAACATACGCAGTCTGTCGCTTTGTGGCCCGCTCCTCCAGTAGCCTTACCAGCCATGGGCGCTTCACCGTTGACAGGTGAGGGCGATCGAGACGCGCCGTTAGCCGCGGTCGACGACTTCATGACTGCTCCAGGATGAGCAATGCGCCAGATGTTCATCATGACGTCGAACGTCGAGTCTCGTGAAATGAGCGAAGCGAAGGTGTGCTGCATGCGTCAGTGCTTTTGCAGGGTGGGATTGCGCACCCTCTCTTTCGCGGTCGAGACGCCGATTGCGTTGGGAATGACAATCGCTGTCATCTTCTTTTCAATTTCCTGCACATCTGCAAAGGGTATGACGACCTGATCATTAGAGTCGGCGTGAGCAAGTGTAACGTACGTCTGTGACCCAGCCAAAGAGATTCGAATGGAAACACAAGTGGTTTTCAGAGAGGTAGAGACGGCCGTGGACAAGAATGTCTTTGGCAAGGGCACAACCATAGTCTGGCGTCAGCTAGCCCAAACACGACGCCGCACCTTCAATAAGATAGTCGCCTTCGTCAACAGTGGGGAACAGTTGATGAAACTCGGCATTGCGGCGGTTGCTGGCAACGGCAAACCCAGTGACGGGCAGGTGGTCTAGATCGCTGTCGCTCCCCTCAATGCTCTCGTCCTCAGTTCCATAGCCGTCGTCGCTCTCGTCATCTGGGCGAAGCAGATATGGTGATCGCCCTGCAGATACGGCTCGCGCATGACCGGCCTTCGGAGCGTGCAGTTCCTCGTTCGGGGGAGCTATCGGCAAGCTGCTTTTCGCCAGGGCAGCCGCTATGCTGTGGCCCTGGGACATTGCTGAGGCGGTCGAAGACCTCCTTTGACGCCTGTGCGGTCGCTTCTTGCTCTCGTTAGTAGGCGAACTCAGACGGTCGGCGACACGTTGCACAATAGAATCACGATGCCGGCGAGGAATCGAATCGTCCCCGTCTGACACGGCCCCGGGGGACGGAGCCACGTCGTTGTAGACTTCAGGCATTGCGTCTTCCAAACCGTCTGCAGTCACAACAAGACGCGGGGTCTGGAGAGACTTTAGCGGAGAGACGTTTGACGGGGTGGCGACAATGGTGGACGGCGGAGAGATAATGGGTGGGGTGGTATAACTGGCCGACTCGGCGTAGTGAGGCTCTGCTGAATCCGACGAGTAGATTGTAGTCGAGCGTCGAGAGGGAGATGGACGAGGTGACTTTTTGCGAAGAATAGGCATCGATGCAAGCAATGACGCGGGTACCAGCGAGGAGGTCGATGACGACAATGTCAAGGTGGCCAAACCCTTGGATTCTTTGATCAGACGACACACAGTGCTTACGTCAGCGGACCTATGGGAACAGTCGCGTCCAATCTATGAGCAAAGTTAGCGAAAGCATAGTTGTTCTCTGTAATGCTGTAAACAGCGATTACGGGTCAGGACCGTAGGTTCTTGTGCAATTTCTGCATAGTAATGCCTGCATGAGCAGTGCAGCTCGACTCTGCAATAGAGGAAAATTCATTCATCGCAGACGTAGAATGTCCGGGGCATTGTGACTTCCTCGGTCAGCGGTCTGGTTGCGCCAGTCCTCCTGAGCAAGCCAAAGTGCACCCGTCCTGCTCTGAGAGCACCATTGCAAAAGCCCCGCGAATCAACTTTGCCTCACTGGTGAGAGAAAAGGTTTCGTGGGCGGGCTCTGTAGTTAAATTAGTAAAGAAGAAACAAAGCGGGGGTCGTTGCACCCAAGTTTATGCAACTACTGGATGAATGCATCACGTGACTTCTCTTCAATATGGTACCCTAGTTGGCGAGCGACTTGCCAGTCATCTCATCGGGCTGGGGAAGGCCCATGATGGCAAGCACAGTCGGGGCGACATCAGCAAGCGCGCCGTGGTCAGCGGTGACCTGCAGACTACCCTTGTCGCCAGTCACAATGAACGGCACACGGTTGGTGGTGTGAGCAGTGTGAGGCTGTCCGGTGGTGGGGTCAAGCATCTGCTCGGCGTTGCCGTGGTCGGCAGTGATGCAAAGGACGTAGCCGGCCTCCTCACAGGCGTCATAGACGGTCTTGACGGCCTCGTCGGTGGCGCTAATGGCCTTAACGGCAGCCTCGTAGTCGCCAGTGTGACCAACCATGTCGGGAGGGGCAAAGTTGCACATGACAAAGTCGTACTTGTTCTCCTTGACAGTCTCGGCGACCTTGTCGGCGACGCCCTGGACGCTCATCTCGGGCTGCTGGTCGTAGGTGGCAACCTTCGGCGAAGGAATCATGACGCGGTCCTCCCCGTCGTACTGCTTCTCGACACCACCGTTGAAGAAGAAGGTGATGTGTGCATACTTCTCCGTCTCGGCAATGTGCGACTGGGTAGCGCCCTGCTTGGCGAGCCACTCGGCAAGGACATTGTCCATTGACACGGGCGGGAATGCGACGGGGAAAGTCCACGCGGGGTTGTAACGGGACATGGTCGTAATGTTCAGGCCCTTGGGGACCTCGACCTCGATGGGCTTGTCGTCGAAAGCAAGAAGAGAGACAAGCTCGCGCATGCGGTCAGAACGGTAGTTGAAGGTGAAGATGGTGTCGTTCTCTGGGACAGTAAGCTTTGAGTGAGGAGAGTCGGTACACACCCTTGATGCGAGTAGCCTCGTCGCCAAAGATCAGAGGCTTGACAAACTCGTCGGTCACGCCAGCCTCGTACGAGGCCTCGATGGCCTTGACAGGGTCATCGGCCTTCTCTCCCTCGCCCTTGACAAGAGCATCGACGGCAATCTTGACGCGGTCCCAGCGCTTGTCGCGGTCCATGGCGTAGTAACGGCCGACAAAGGTGACGAGCTCACCGAGACCAATCTCCTTGAGAGCGTCAAGGAGCTGCTGCACGTACTTGGTGGACGACTTGGGAGCAGTGTCACGGCCATCGCCAAAACCGTGAATGTAGACGTGGGGGACGCCGGCCTCCTTGGCAGCGCGGACAAGGGCAATGAGGTGCTTGATGTGCGAGTGAACACCACCGTCCGAAAGCAGACCCATGGTGTGAAGACGGCCGCCATTCTCCTTGGCGTGCTTCAGTGCCTCGACAACAGCAGGCTGCTTCTTGAACTCGTCGTTCTTGATCGCTGCACCAGGCGTAAGCTTATGACGACAGGTGATTACTATGACATACACTGATCAATGCGGACAATGTCCTGCCACACGATGCGACCAGCTCCGATGTTGAGGTGGCTTTGTTCTGTCAGTACTGCTCCTGCTGCCATATAGCACGCACCCGACCTCGGAGTTGCCCATGAGCCCCTCCTTGAGACCCACTGCGAGACCGTGAGCCTCAAGCTCGACAAAGTTGTGCTTGTCACGGATGGCGTCCATGTGGGTAGTGCTACCGTGGAAGATGGCGTTGCCCTTCTCGTTGTCCGAAAGACCCCAGCCATCGTGAACGCTGGAGATTAGGTTAGCAGCGTTTCAAACGACAAGGCGTGCAGGTACTGACATCAGGCAGACCTTCTCTGGAAGTCTGTTAGCGATAGTGCCTCGACGTTGCCCATGGCACACTGTGCTTGCTCACTCTGGACATTGCCCTTCTGCTTTTTAGAGTCGTGCTCCGGAGTCGTGGCAGCGCGAACAGACATGGTTGTTCTAATTATCTATGAGAGATATATTTTAAGGAAGAATGGAAAATGAACGATGGAGAAAGAGATAGTGATAAGTGGGTCAAGTGGAGGGGGTTTAGCGCCAGAGTGCTCCTGGCTGGCTGGTGTGTGCGTAATGCCGTGGGGAGGAGCAGAGCAGGAGCGAATTGCACATCGTCACTGCCGCCGGTCCCCGCCCCGCCAATCCCCCCACGGCCCTGGCCCTTCATCTCGCCAGCTCAGGGGCGTAAACACACACACACGCACGAGATTGAAAAATAAGAGGGCGGGAGCATTTTTCCATACCACTGACGGACGCGACACAGCCACCCTGTGGTGCCTGTTGTGTGCACAGGGTGGTGAGGGCGCAGGACCCAAGGGAAAACCATCTACGAAGCGCTGAAGCGCACAACCACAGCAGCTCCCGCTGTCGTTCACGTTCAACTCTCCTTTCATTCAACTCATCCTCAATCAATCTTTCCATTATACACATCCATCTCTTCTTCGGGCTCACTCTCGACACGAACACGACGCCTACGATCTCCCTGTTGTTTTCCAGTACCACGTCTCCCCTTTAACGCCCCGGCAACTCTGCCATCCACCCACCATGTCGTTGAGTCCCGCGGCGTTCAAGTTTGGCTCCTTTGACTGGGTCTGCGAGCGGGCATCGCTCGTTGTTTGTCCCATGCTTGGAAGCTCAACGGGCATTGAGCCCACATGCTACGCACGAAACGTTCAGCTGGGCACCCAGATCGTCTTCCAGCCAGGTGAGAAGGAATCCCGTCCGGCCGTGGGTGTCAGTTCCTAACATACTTCCAGCAACGTGCTTTGTTCACATTGCGGCTCTCGCCATGACTCTGATCATGCTCTTCCACGTCAGGTCCAAGTACACTGCCGTTGGACGCAAGGAGATTGTTCTCTTCTTCTACATCTACATGTTTGTCTCGCTCTTGGCAATCTTCCTCGACTCTACGGTCATTCCCACTTCACACACGGTGTATCCCTGGTTTGCCGCCGCATACGCTGGTGCTGTCGGTGCCCTCTACTGGTGCATTCTTATCAACGGCTTTGTTGGATTTCAACTGTACGAGGACGGCACTCCCATGAGTCTTTGGGTAAGTCGCAAAACAGCACGAGGCGGTTAAAGGCTAACGCGGTGCAGTCCCTTCGTCTCAGCTGCCTGGGTATTTGGGGCCTGTGCTTCGTCGTTGCCATCGGAACGTTCAAGAACTGGGGATCACTCAACTACTTGAACCCCATTGGCCTGTTCATCACCTACCTCGTCTACCCCCTCATTGTCGCCGTGATCTACATCATTTCGCAACTCGTCCTCGTTGTCCGCACTCTTGACGACCGCTGGGTCATTGGAGACATTCTCTTCGGTGTGGCTTTCTACGCCATTGGTCTTATTCTCCTTCTGGCCTTCAGCGTCACCATTTGCGACGCTGTTTCGCACTACATTGACGGTGTCTTCTTCTTCACTCTTTGCATGCTCTTCACCGTCATGATGATTTACAAGTACTGGGACTGTGAGTAGAGTGGTTTGCACAATGGCTCCAAACGCAGTTGCTAATTTTGCAGCGATTACCAAGGAGGACCTCGAGTTCTCGGTTGGCTCCAAGGTGGCCGTTTGGGAGGTCAAGGACCCCCTTCTTGCACCCAACCCCGAGTACATGGACGACGACTCGCAGTCGGCGTTCCGCGGCGCTGGTGGCTCCCTGGTCGGCGGATATGGTGGCAACGCCATGTACGGCAATTACCAGGGCTACTCCAAGTCTTCTTCTTACGACCAATTTAATGGCGGCCAGGAGTACAACGCACGCTACTAGACGTAGGGTCGGCGTACGCCCCTCCGGGAGGGCATGGACTATGCATTACATGTACACGCTATGACGATATAGATGGGTCCTGAGGCTACGAATGCGGGCACTGACACGAATGTGGGCACCGATGCACATCAAGTCAAGTTGACAAGAAAGGCGTGGACAAGAACGGCGACGGAAGAAGACTGTGTCCCACCTGTGATCGAAGAGACGGATCCAGCTTACAAAGCGCACACCTTCAGCGCCCAGGACGGCGTACCCGACGGAGCGACGGAGGAGTCATCCCCGCCATCAGCTCTCTCATACCACGGCTCCCCGGAAACTCCTCGTCAGAGCGAGGCCACAGCGAGCCCGGCGGCAGCGATCGCGCCACTCTCAACGGCTACTGAATCGCCACTCACACCACTGCCCAGCTCTGAGAACTCGCCCCAATCTTCTATCCGCGAGGGGCAGCGCTCACTGCAACTCCGAACCGGCCGAGGGCATCGATGGTTAGTCCATTGACCTGGGCTCGGTTCAGTTCTCTCAGCCGTGATTCCATGAGCGCTCACTAGATTTTTCTTACCTTGCGCAGCACCTCTGTCAAGCACACGCGTCTGTGTCGCGCTCCCTGTGAATATTAAAGTGTAAGAGTGCAGCTTGTTGCATGTTGTTCTGGTGAGGGAGATGTGTTGATGCCTTGATTGGTCCCGGAAATCGCGTGACCAATGCCGTCCTTTGCCGCCCAACTTCCGGCCGGGCCGGCTTGAACTTGGTGCGGCCATCTGCGGTTGCTACTGACAGGTGGAGGCAGCCCGTTGTGTTAAACCCGTTGCGGGGATGCTCTGACAACTACTTGTATCCCCGCTGCATACAGAAGTGTTCGTCATTTCACTCCTCTCCCCGCATACTCCTACACACTTCGCATACAACATGACTGTTTCTGTCGGCTGGATTGGCCTCGGCGCCATGGGTTCCGGAATGGCCGGCGCTCTCCTCTCCCAAAAGTTCACCCTCAAAGCTTTCGACGTCTGGGCTCCTTCGCTGGAGAAGGCCGTTTCGCAGGGCGCTGTCAAGTGTGAGACTCCCACCGCGGCTGCCGAGGGTGTCCAGGTTCTGGGCCTCATGGTCGTGAACGCGGTCCAGGTTGAGGACATTCTGTTTGGCGCTGGTCGCGTCGCTGAGAGTGAGTCGGCTTTTCTCAAAGGCCGCCGCTGACTTTGTGTGCAGCTCTTGAGCCCAACGCCTCGATCATCTGCTTCTCCACCGTGCCACCAACCTTCCTGGCTAGGGTTCGTGAGCGTCTTGATGCCCTCGGCAAGGGCATCGGACTTGTCGATGCCCCCGTCTCTGGCGGATTCATTCGTGCCGCCGAGGGACAGCTCAGTGTCATGGTCTCTGGTACCACGGAGGCCATCGAGACTGCTCGTCCCGTTCTTGAGGGTGTTACTCGCAAGCCTGCTGGCAACCTTGCTATTGTTGGCGACAAGGTTGGCCAGGCAAGTGACTTCAAGCTCATCAACCAAGTCCTGTGTGGTGTGCACATTGCCGTCACCTCGTAAGTGGAAACTAGGCGACAGCGGTCTACAAACTGATTATTCAGTGAGGCGATGGCTCTCGCTTCCAATCTCGGTGCCAACCCCCGCAAGCTTTACACTGCCCTTAAGGACTCGAGCTTTATGTGTAAGTCGGTCGATTTCGTCGGCGTCGGTCCTTCGTGCTGACAATCTAGTTGGTCTTCGCGTGCCTTGGGCACTGCAGGATGACGGAATCGCCAAGTCTGCGAGTGAGTTCTGACGATCAGGCAACACTTGTTGGACTCGGGCAGAATTGACCGCAGCATGCTGACGCGTTCCAGTGACCATTATCCACAAGGATGTCGGTATTGTCATGGACGAGGCTCGCATGACGGGCTTCAAGCTGCCCTTGTCGTCCGTGGCAGAGCAGCTCTTCACTGCGGCCCTCGGTGCTGGCCTCGGCAGGGAAGACGACGGAAACCTCATCAAGCTGTGGGAGAAGTTTGGTGTCCGCTCCATCCTGGAGTCCGGAACACCAGAGGAGGAGGAGGCCAAGGCCGCGTCAGCCGAGAACTGTGACGAGGCCATTAAGACAGTCGAAACACTGCTCAACGCTGTTCACACTGTCGCTGCCGCTGAGGCCCTGGCTTTTGCCCGCCGTAAGGGAATGAACCTGGACGACGTGTTCAACATTGTTGGCACCTCGGCCGCTACTTCAAAGCCACTTGTCGCATACAAGGACGAGCTGTCATGGCCCGACAAGTTTGCTCCCAAGGAGGGACAGGCGACTGTCAGGGAGACACTCGCCAGTATCAATCATGTCCTCGACGAGGCGAAGCGTACCGGCACTCCCCTCTTCCTCACTCAGGCCGCCCAGCTGCAGTTCACTGAGGCCCTGGACGCCGGTTTGGGTGACAAGGGGGCGAGTATTATTGGGCACTTGTGGAAGTAAAATTGTAAACATGTGTAGTCATGCTATTTGCTATGAGAAGTCGCGTATGCCATCGAGATGGTTGGTCTTGTAGTGTCACTACCTGTGTGGTGATGCTGTGCGCTCTCCCAAGTCTGTATCTTGATGTCAAAAGGTTTCTGCAGGGTTCAAATCGCATTGTTCCTAACACTACGGCGCTGATTTGCACAAAGGGATGTGCTCAGAAGAAAGCCAAGTCTCCAATACCAATTCAATCAACTAGAATGCAAAACTCAGACGAATAACATTGACCCGACCTGGTACTTTTGTACTATAGAACACTCATGACCGAGTCTCCCAGGAATCGTGCAGATTACTTGCAACCACGAAGGCGGCTGCTACACGGCCAGGTTCGACTTTTCTATTCATGACCTTTGTCAGAAGTCCCGATCCTGGTATCCACAAACAGAGTGCATGTGCAATCATTCATCTGGAGTCTTGAGTGATCTTGTAGTTGCATCGTGCCAGAGCTAGCCCTCTTATTAAAGCCGGATTAAATTGATACACTTGCCAGGCGACACTTCCAACGAAACTTCCAACAGAGAGGAACCTTGTTCGTAAATGCGGGCTGAGTTCACTCATCAAAAACAGTACGCTGACAGTGATAGTATTCTTCTGCATAATTAATTCACGGATTTTGTCAATCTTACAGTAGTGATCGGGCGATCAAGCTATACGACGACCAAAAAGGATGTGTTCACGACCGATCGCATTTCCGATCAGATCGCACCGGCCATTCCGAACTGCGACCACATATGGGCATTCTCTTCAAGGCCCCCAAAACAACACATGTACTCCCAATGTTTTACATCTAGTTCACAGAAGCTAGTGACATGAGAACAGCACGTCTGGCCGCGCATGGATTGCCGCATCTTATTCGAGATGTCAGTGCGGTAGTCTTATGATATGACTCGTATCAGCAGAACCATCACTCGAAGTATTAGGCAAGGAATAGGGATCGCGGAGTCTATGGAATCTTGGCAGTGTGGTATTACCATGCACCCGGGCCATGCCTCCAAGAGTATCAATCACACCGATCAATCGATCAATTCCCGGCTGTGTTCAAACGCACATTAGCCCCGCAACCATGACATTTATATTTATTATTCAAAGCATGCTTAGAGACATTCGTGTTACCTCGCCAAAGAACCATGTGCTGCGAAACCGTGTTCTATCTAGTGTTTCGTTCTGGGGTTTGCTGAGCTAAATGACCCCTCTGTCAATATTGACTTCCTTTCGATCGCGCAGACAGGGTTCTCAACCAACCATGCTTTGTTCAAGAATGCAGGGCGAAAGAAGGTAAGGCAAGAGATGTGTTGCGTTTTGTGAGACAAGTATGCTTCGGCTTATCTGTAGTTGTGAAGTTCTACTCAAATGTCGTACGTTGCAACGTAAGCGATGCTTTCGTTTATAAGGCAATAGGAGCTTCAGTACAGATACGCGTTCCCACCAAATTTCCTGGACATGTTCATGCAATGTAGGTGTCATGCATCCAGCACAGGGGAAATGGATATCTGATCGGGCTTTTGGCTGTCAATGGGATCAGAGAATGGTTAAGGAGGGAATGTGATCGAACATGATCGACGCACGACCATGTGATCCTAGTGATCGTCCGTGTTAGGCAAATATGAACAGCAATGAATCTGCTTCATTACGACTGCAACATTGACGAAGTCGTTAGCAATGACATCCGACTTCGTCAGAGTTCGGTTCGCTTGACTCGGCAATGACAAAGGCGAACCGAACTGTAACGCTGTCTGCCGTGAAGCAGGTGGTAGCTGGCTAGTTCACTACGGCACAGGCGACAGTGGGGGCAACAACCCGATGATTCTAGATAATGGGACTTGCACGCACAACCTCGCTGGCATATTAGTCGCAATTTGAATATGCACTCGACTCGATACTCAACGTTATAACTGCTGCAAACGGTATCTGCAGGTGTAGCTTGCGGAGGGTAATTAATCTGGTGCTTTTGCTCTCGTTTGGTAGCCATTGATGGTAGATAATTTCCATGTCTGACGTGCAATAAAGCACATAGCAAGTGAGAACGAGTGACTATCTGGCTCTTCTGGTAGCCGCAGACCGTGGCATCAGTACGAGCATGTGCGATGCCAGCACATAGAAAGTGAGAATGAGTGACTGATCTGGCGCTTCTGATGGCCGCTTATGCGTGGCAACAGTATGGCAACAGTAAAAGCAAGTACACAACCTAGCGGGAATGTCATGGCCGTCCGGAGCTGGTGTACAGCGAGCGATACAGTATGTATATCGGCACGGAGAATGGACATTGAAATGAGTAGTGAAGCGGAATCAAAAATGAATCCGTCGGGGCCCCGAGTAATTGTTAGACGCGTCGCGGTTTACGCGTCACAGAACGCTCTTGGTGACTGTTTGTTCCTCCACTTTCTGCTTCTTGCCTACAAAAGTTGATTGGATTGCGTTCATTTCCGCTGGCAATTCGACTCTTTCGACCTAGGCACAATGTCTATGCGTGGAAGAGGGCGTGGACGAGGCGGCTTCTCGAAAGGCAACTTTTCACGATTCACCGGCAAGCGATCAGGTTTTCGACCCTCTGGAGCAGGTAACCGGCCTGCACCTACACGCGATGACGACGGAACGGCCTTGGCAGAGCGATTTGAGGAGGTCAAGGTGGCAGACGAGATTGATGACAAGCTTGGGTTTTACCGGTTTGAGAGCAATCTAGCCGCGGGGGAGTCTCGAGATGCGTGGCTTGTGAACATGCACCCGGTACGCCGCTGCGGACACCACACGAGCTAATCACGCCCCCAGACATTATTGCAGAGCGAACTTCACCCAACGGGACTTGCTGCAGTCGACTACTACTTCATTCAAGATGATGGCGGGATGTTCAAAGCGACTATTCCCTATGAGCCATACTTCTACGTCACATGTCGAGTGAGTGCCTTCTTGCTGTCAAGTGCTAACTGGAGCAGGGCGGTAGCGAGACGGTTGTGGAAGAGTGGCTTTTGAAGCGGTTTGAAGGTCTCGTCATACGTGTCACTCGCGAGAAGAAGTGGGACCTGAGTGTGGTGAGTCCAGCCTAACATCTGCGTGCACTCCGTCACTAATGGGCAGCCCAATCATCTTCTGAGCGCCCCACCCGTCTTCCTCAAACTCTTCTTCCACAACACTGCTGACCTTCAAGCTGTTAGGCGAGAGCTTCTACCACTAGCCGGCGCAAACTCGGCCAAATTCACAGCTGTGGACGCGTACGCCGACGTCGTGGGCGCGAGCTCCAAGACAGCAGGGCACGATGATTCCGAAGAACAGGCTTGGGGACAAGACGAGGATGCTGGGAAGCGCAAGGACCGTGAGCCCGCGGATTGCATCATCGAAGTTCGTGAACACGACATCGCCTATTACTTGCGCGTTGCCATTGACCTCGACCTGCGAGTCGGATTGTGGTACTCGGTCTCGTCGTCCATGGGCATCATCAAGATGACGCGTCTAACTGACCGTGTCAAGCGTGCTGAGCCTGTGGTCATGGCATATGACATTGAGACGTCCAAGCAGCCCCTCAAATTCCCGGATCAGCAGACCGACCAGATCATGATGATTTCATACATGATTGATGGACAAGGCTACCTCATCACGAACCGAGAAATCGTTGGTGAAGACATCGATGACTTTGAGTACACTCCAAAGCCAGAGTTGGAAGGCGAGTTTACCATTTTCAACGAAGCAGACGAGGTACGTCTTTGCATTCGCTCCACGGCTGACGAGCCAGGCTGCTTTGATTCGACGCTGGTTTGAGCATATTCGCTATTCCAAGCCTACGGTCATGGCGACATATAACGGCGACAGCTTCGACTTTCCCTTTGTCGATGTCCGCGCCAAGATTCACGGTATCAGCATGTACGACGAGATTGGCTTCAAACCAGACAACGAGGGCGAATACAAGTGCCGAGCTTGCATGCACATGGATTGCTTCCGGTGAGCTTGAAGGAAAGGAATATTCTGACTTGCAGATGGGTGAAGCGTGATTCTTATCTTCCGCAAGGCAGTCAAGGTCTCAAGGCTGTCACAACGGCCAAGCTAGGCTACGACCCTATTGAGCTCGACCCAGAGCTCATGACCCCATACGCCATCGAGCAGCCTCAGAAACTCGCCCAATACTCAGTCTCAGATGCCGTTGCGACCTACTACTTGTACATGAAGTACGTCAATCCTTTCATCTTCTCCCTTTGCAACATTATTCCCCTCAACCCCGATGAGGTATTGCGCAAAGGATCTGGAACATTGTGCGAGACACTGCTTATGGTAAGTTACCTGAAGCATCACGTCTCCCGCTAACCAAGCGCAGGTCGAGGCGTACAAGGCACATATTCTCATGCCCAACCGTCACGAGGATCCGCATGGTGTTACCTATGAGGGCCATCTCCTGGCCTCTGAGACCTATGTCGGAGGTCACGTAGAAGCTTTGGAGGCTGGTGTTTTTCGTTCAGATATTGCGACGCACTTCAAAGTAGCTCCTACCGCCATGGACCAACTCCTGGGTGACTTGGACTCTGCTCTCAAGTTCTCGCTAGTCGAGGAGGGCAACGTCAAACTCGAAGACGTCGAAAACTACGACGAAGTCCGCAATGAGATTGCCAATGCCCTGGAGCTCATGCGTGATGAGCCCAATCGACATGACAACCCTCTCATCTATCACTTGGACGTGGCAGCCATGTATCCCAACATCATGTTGTCAAATCGTCTTCAACCGGATTCAGTCAAAGATGAGGCAGCATGTGCAGTATGCGACTACAATCGACCCGACAAGAAATGCGATCGACGGCTCGAATGGGCGTGGCGTGGCGAGTATTTGCCCGCCAAGCGAGACGAGGTTAACATGGTGCGCTACGCTCTCGACCAAGAGCTCTTCCCGCCCAAATTCCCCAATGGACCAAAGCGCCGCTTCGTGGATCTCCCGCAGCCTGAGCAGTCAGCTCTTATTCACAAGCGCCTGGGTGACTACTCCCGCAAAGTCTACAAGAAAACACATGAGACCAAAGTGGTCACAAAGACGGCCATCATTTGTCAACGCGAAAACTCGTTCTACATTGACACTGTGCGCGCCTTCCGTGATCGCCGGTACGAATACAAGGGCTTGCACAAGACGTGGAAGAAGAACCTCGATCAGGCCATCGCAGATGGAGGTGCTCTGGCTGCCGTCGACGAAGCGAAGAAAATGATTGTCCTCTATGACTCACTTCAACTCGCGCATAAAATCATTCTCAACTCGTTCTATGGCTACGTCATGCGTAAAGGAGCCCGTTGGTACTCGATGGAGATGGCAGGCATCACCTGTTTGACTGGCGCGTCCATCATTCAAATGGCCCGTCAGCTGGTGGAGCAGATCGGTCGCCCCCTCGAACTCGACACGGACGGCATTTGGTGCATGCTGCCGGGCGTGTTTCCTGAGAACTTCACGTTCAAGTTGAAGGGCGGGAAGAAGTTTGGCATCTCTTACCCTTGCACGATGCTCAATCACCTCGTTCACAGCCGGTTCACCAACGACCAGTACCACGAGCTGGTAAACAAAGAGTCTGGCGTTTACGAGGTGCGAAAAGAAAACTCGATCTTCTTTGAGCTGGACGGCCCGTACAAAGCTATGATTCTGCCATCCTCAAAGGAGGAAGACAAGCTCCTGAAGAAGCGATACGCCGTGTTCAACTTTGATGGATCACTCGCGGAGCTAAAGGGTTTCGAAGTCAAGCGCCGTGGTGAACTGCAATTGATCAAGATCTTCCAGTCTCAAATCTTTGACAAGTTCTTGCTGGGCACTACCACTGAGGACTGCTATGCCGCAGTCGCCGATGTGGCCAATCAGTGGCTGGATATTCTACAGAGTAAGGCATCCAGCTTGCACGACACCGAGCTGGTTGACCTTATCGCTGAGAACCGTTCAATGTCCAAGACTCTCGCCGAGTATGGCACCCAAAAGTCGACATCCATCAGTACAGCGCGACGCTTAGCCGAGTTCTTAGGAGAACAGATGGTCAAAGACAAAGGCCTGTCCTGTCGCTTCATCATCTCCGCCAAACCCAACGGAGCACCGGTCACGGAGCGCGCCATCCCTGTCGCTATCTTTGATGCCGACCCGCCTGTGAAGCGTCATTTCCTTCGCAAGTGGCTCAAGGACAACAGCTTAACCGACTTTGACATGCGCTCAATTTTGGACTGGGGATATTATACGGAGCGACTGGGCTCGGTCATCCAGAAGCTTATCACCATTCCGGCGGCCTTGCAGAAGGTAGCTAATCCGGTTCCTCGTATTCGCCATCCAGACTGGCTCTTCAAACGCGTGGCTGCCAAGGAGGACAAATTCCAGCAGCACAAGCTCACCGACATGTTCGCCAAGATGCGCACTAATGGAGCAGTGGACATGGAAGACTTTGGCTCCTCCAAAGCTGGCAAGCCGAAAATGGCTGTAGTCCGTCGCAAGGGGATCAAGGCGATTCGGGAACCAGAAGTTGAGGAACCAACCCCTGATCCCAACGAGGACTACTCGGGATACATTCGGGTGATGCGCAAAATCTGGCGTACACGGCGCTTGGAGCGCGCACGCGCGCGTAAGGCAGGAGGTCCGAGGCAAGATGGCACCGTTTCTGCGATGATCCGTACCCAATCCGTCAACTTGGCTTCCAGGCAATGGGACATTGTCCAAATTGCTGCGACTGCACGTCCTGGCGAGTACCGGCTCTGGCTCGCCATTGATGGGACTTTCCAGAGCGTAAAGCTTCGCGTGCCCCGCGAGTTCTACCTTAACTTCAAGGTCAAGCCAGCGTCAGATGCCTTTTCGAGCCGGTACGAAGTGGCCCCTGTTGCGCGGGTTTTGCCCCGTGGTCAGGCATCTCGGCATCTTTACCGACTCCAGGTGGACGAAGGCCTTTTCGTTGAGGGTCAGTCGCACTTTTCGAGTCTCATCAACAATCCCAACGTGGACGGTGCCTTTGAGCTTCAGGTAAGAGACAAGATGCTGTCGCGAACAATAAGCTGACGAACAGGTGCCACTCATTGTGCGTGCTCTTCTTGGTCTGGGTACCGCATGTGCTCTGAAGTCATCATCTCTGGGAGGCCTCAACCGCGGCCTGGACAAGGGTTTCGAGTTATCAGAGCTTGAGCGACCCGGTGCGAGCGTTCTCCGGCACCGATATCTGAATGATGGCAAGGGGTTAAGGTACCACTTCCTCTTCCATGCCACGGTCAATTCGCGTCACCTTATCGCGCTCTTTTCGCCTTCCAGCCCAGCCAAGATCTATGTTGTTGATGGAGCGCGCAATCGGCAGCAGCTCCCTAATCCGGCTCGCTGGTACGCTGAGCGCGTTGCCAAGGTTCCTCGGGGTGGCGCTTTCGAGTATCCAACGGAACTGGAATGTGTCACGAACTACTACCCAAACGAATCTGGAGCTCTTCGCCAACTTGTCAAGGATCTGCAGGCTATTCGTACAGGACTGAATGTCGTGGCCCTGTGCTCTCCCTTTGAGCATGCTTATTACCAGACACGCCACACCATCTTCTCTGAGTTCCCGTTCATTACCATCAAGACTGTCAAGGAGGAAGAGCCCTCGTTGATGTGGCTTCTGAACACTGCTCGTCGCATGGTGGTGCAGTATTTGCGCCTGTCTGCATGGATCGCCAGTCAGATTGATATCGCAGCCCATTATGACGTGCCACTCGGAGTTAGTCTGCTGCGGCTTGCCAGCTAGAGCCAGTGCTGACCCCTCAGAATCTCGGAACAGACCCTCCTGCTTTCCTTGCCGACTTGGAATTTGCGCGCCGCCTCCGCCAGCAAGATATGATTCTGTGGTGGTCGCCATCTCCCCGCCCCGACCTTGGCGGTGCAGAAGAAGATGCAAACGGCGGAGACGAGACAGCGCCACCTCAAATTTCAATGCGCGGTTGCTACTCATCAGTCGTCTTGGAAATGGAACTCGCCGATATGGCAATCAATGCGGTTCTGCAGTCTGCTCTTGTCAACGAGATGGAGGGCAGCGGATCGGGATCTATGGCCTTTGGAACGGCTTCGCACACTCTTGACGAATATGCTCAAGGAACGGCCAACGCGAGCGTTATGCTTGGAGACGCCGTGCTGTCTATTCAGACCTTCACGGTGTTGAAGTCGATGGTTCGAGGTTGGTTCTTGGACAAAGCCCGAGCCCATGTCCGGGGTGCCACTTCCTCTCCCGCCAACATTGTTGTCGATCACTTTTGGCGCTGGATCAGCTCGAGTGCGAGCTGCATGTTTGAGCCAGCCTTGTATCGTTTCTTGAACGGACTCATGCGCAAAACCCTTCTTCAGCTACTCGCCGAGTTCAAGCGGCTCGGAACTCAAGTTGTGTATGCGGATTTGAACCGCGTGTTCCTTCTTACCTCCAAGCCCGATGCCGGTAGTGCCTTTGCCTTTGCCAGGTACCTAGTTACTGCGGCCAACTCTCACGATCTGTTCCGCCATGTCGTTATCGACATTGTACAGTTCTGGAACTACCTTGCGTGGACCGATGTGGCGAACTTTGGAGGCGTGCGAATCGCGCCGGACCAAGCAGGAAGCGGCTTGCCGCCGCCTCGACAGTTCGAGATCAGTATGGATTGGAACATTCAAGCATTCCTTCCAGCCACATTGCAGCCAGTGTTTGAACGTCGTGTGGCCGACTTCATCTACGCGCTTTACACGGCAAAACGAAATGCGACAGACGGCAGAGGTCCCCTTCGCACCGTCTACGACATGAACATTGAGGCGCCAGGTGAGGCTCCGGCAGCACAGCCCCTCAACCCTGTCAAGGAAAAGGAACGATTGGCGGCTGCGAAGGCTATTTCGACAACTCTGACACGCAAGCTGCTGGACGATGTTGCCAAGGTGAAGCGGCGACAGCAAGCAGCGCATGTCCACGGCGACCTGATGGAACTGGCGTTCCCCAATCTTCCGGGCGCTGGGACAGTGGGCCGGCAGCGTGTGAACCCTGCCCTCGAGCTCGTCAAGTCACTGTGCGAGGTATATTCTCTTGCCTCTGAACTGAGTGTCGACGTGCAGGTGATGCGACGCAACCTGCTTGACCTTGTGGGAGTACGGGAGTTCTCATCAGAGGCAACTTTCCGAAACCCGGGTGAAAGTCTAGTGGTCCCCATGGTTCCTTGCGCTCGCTGCAACGCCATTCGCGACGTTGACCTAGGGCGTGATCCTGACTGCCTTCCGAGTGTGGACCCGGAAACGGGTGAAGTTGCTCCCCCGCCTCGTACTATGTGGGCCTGTCATGTGAGTGTGGAGCTGCGTTTGCTCTTAAGGATGAAGTTGACCACGCAGAAATGCGACACGGAATACGAGCGCTTTGCCATCGAGCATCCTCTTATTGACATGGTGTCGCGCATTATATCGTCGTGGCAGACTCAAGACATTCTTTGCGCCAAATGCGGGGAGAGCAAAAGTAACAACCTGGCGTCCACTTGCCACTGCGGAGGCAGCTTCCGGTCGTCGTTGAACCGTAATGAACTTGGTTCCAAACTGCGTCTGATTCAAAGTGGTAGGTTTCCAAGATGTTGCCAGAAGCTGACAACACAGTGGCGCACTATCACAAGCTGGCAATGACGAGAGAATACGTTGCCGAAATGCTCTCGCGGTGGTAGCACCTACACAACCCCATGTACCAATTTCTCATTGTATTCATATCATGCATGTTCGTACTCTGTGTGCAACGGGGATGGTGTATCATGCGGGGTATTGTTCATGGGTGCGTTCACTTCGCTGGGCCGCTCGTGTGTTTCTCCTCATTCGTCCCATTCGGATACAATTGGTACCAACGCTGCCATGCCGGTCCGAGCAGGCAGGACACGCACGCCTTCTGCGGCATTGGCAACGTAGGTCTCACAGTGAAGGCGATTGGCAGGAGCCACGTTGTCAACAAGCTGCACAGCCACTGGCGGAAGAGCAATCGTTCCCGCTCGTGCTGGGACAAGAATGAGTTGCTGGCTTTCTGGTTGATCGGGCTGAGTCCGTTAGAGTCAGTCGCATGCACCTATCACTCACATTCGCGGTATACACGCCTCGTTTCTTTCCGACAATAACCCAATCGTCAGCACTTGCCTGGACGTCGTACGAGACCCGAGGAAGGTGTGTGTGAATATCCACGGGTGGTTGGATGCCTAGCCATGCCAGAGATGCGGAGAGCTGCAGGTCGAAGGTCAAGGCCCGGCCCTCATGAACTGGGGATCCAGATGTTGGTGAAAGACGAACTGTAGTGAGGAGGCGGCGAAGCGGTATGTCGACGGGAATGACCAGCGTGCGCCAACTTGGTGTGGATTTCACGGCAACAACAGCAGCGACAAATTCGTCCACTGCATTAGGAGATATGGCGGAAGGGAGACAGGCGCGCCAAGAATCGTCGAACACCTCTGCCATGTCGCCTGCGAAAAGATACCGCTGCAGCCATATGGCTTGTTGAGACACGTGTTCGCGCACCAGTCGCGCCAGGGAACCACTGGAAGAAAGAGTCTCCAGTGCTGATTCGGAAGACAGCCGAACCTCTGTGAGTGTCAGAATACTCCAGCAAGTTTCAACTCAGGTAGCGTACCTTCTTCCACAGTTTCATACTGGATAGAAAGACGAAGTACCTCCCCAGTGGGAGCACCATTGGGCCGCACCTTGAAGAGGCAAGATAGGGGTTGGCTAGGAGATACCAGCTGCTAGTCAGAAGCGGTTCTCTCAACAAGCTCACAATAGACTCTGCACCCTTGACGCTGCATGGATCAATGGTGTAACCATGTGAAACAGACTGGAGGTCCACCGCCCCAACACGGACATGCTCGCGCCCGTCCGAGGCAATGGCAAAGCTCAAAAGGAGTCTGAGGTATCAGTGTAGCCCGATGCTGCACTCGTACGCTTCTGGGCGGAAGAAGTCTTGAACGTTGACAGTGATAGCCAAACCCATGAAGACAGTGTGCTCTTGGACGTAGCTGCACGCGATACCATCAATGGTATGGTACTGCAGAACGACCTGGGCCTGGAAATCGTTAGCGCTCCCGCACCAACGAGCACCTACCCTTGCCATCTCGTTTCGTGGAATACCGCTGTAAGGGATGGAAACAGTGACACCAGCGTTATCACTGAGGTTACCAATACCAATGTTCGGTTTCGACAAGTCCAGGCCTGGTGTGTTAAACGAAGGCCTCCAAGGAACACCGGATCAGACGCACCACAGTCTTCACTATTCGCGCGTTGCACAAGATACGAGACTTCCTCGTCCAAGATGGAGTTGATGGAGACGCGAACATCATTAATTGCCTGTGTACCGCTTTGTACTTCTAGTACGACGTGAGGCTCCTCGTCCAGGGCAACTGACTTGTGAGCTTGAAATTGTGTAGCTTGCGAGCAACCTACTAATTGATGGCATTCGAAGCACTGTCCGCGGACCGTGGGGATTCCGAGACACCGAAACTGAGATCTCATCTGTGGGATAGATGGTCACAAATGACACACCACCGAGCACAACTCCCGCCTCGCGAGCTTGAAATGATCTGGCCACCGAAGTCTGCAGGATCAGCTTGCAGCTTCCCTGGCTGGTACTCACTGTGCAGGTTAACATTGCAACCTGTCTGCCGGGCTGCAGAGTGAGTGGACCGGACGAAAAGTTGACTGCCCCGAAGCTGTTAGAGCCCAATTGGAGCCAGAGACCATCGACAGTTACGGCAATTGGAAGGGCGTTCTTGACCTCTACACGCATATCCGTTCGGCTCACATCCGATGACAAAGCGGCTGTCTCGTCGAGAATTCGAAGGTTGAATACGACATTGTCTAGCACTACGCGATCGTCAGCGCAGGTCGATATTGAATTGAGGCACTGACCTCGATCGGTATCGGGCAGGCCTCGGAGGCCTTCGATCGCAAACTGAAGCTGTTCCAAATCATCCTCCTTAGATTTTGTGATTGCTCGTGCTCGAAGGCAGGCCAATGCGAGATGCTTCCAGTCGTCGTCGCGAGGCTTTTGGAGTTCAGCGTGAGCAGCGAGTGCCCCCTCCACTGCGTATTGAGCCACTTCATCCCAGACGTGCAGCTCGGCGCAGTCACGGGCAAGCAAGCGGTAACAATCGTAGGCTGTGGCATAATCCTTGGAGTGCCTTAGTGTCAGCGTCTACTCCAGAGGAGACACTCACATGGCCATTGCAGCGAGATCAGCCTTGAGCCGAATGGCCGAGTTAACTTTGCCGCATGCTTCATACGCAGCCAAGGCCTTGGTGGTGAGGTCATGGTAAAGCTCCGCAAAGGCCGCTTGGTGCTGGAGTGCCTCCACGAAAGTCTCGTTAGACAATGGGAGCCGAGGCAGAGCAGCGTTCTCCTTGTCGTCACTTCCAGTTTCGCTTCCCTCCGCGACATCTGTATCGAACAAAACATCATCAGTGGCAGGGAGGATAGGAAGTGTTGGCTGGAACGGATAGATGTTCGGCAAATGACCCGCTCCAATGCCGATTCGTTCCACTTGGATCCTGGCTATGTCAAGGAGCTCGGCACGTGCCGATTCGTAGGCAATAAGTCCCGAATAGTCGTTGTTGGGCCGGTCGATTCGCGACCACTCGTCGCAGTGCTCCACGAGATCCAAGCAAGCAGTATAGGTCCAGCTTTCAATGAAGTACTCTGGTAAATTGTGCTGTGCGAGCGTGAGATGCAACTCCTTGACACCAAACTGTCTGCTTACTTCTTCCTCGCGAAGGCGGCGCGCTAAGCTGGCGACGAACCACTGCCCGCGCTTGGCAATCTCTGTGATACGGCCAATTTTTCCAAGAAGAATGCACTGGCGAGCAAAAACGTAGATTCGAAAGTCGAAGACAGATATGGTGCTCGAAATCAGGAGATCTCTGTAAGGTTTGGCGCCAGTATCCAGAATGGGAAGACTGTCATCCTGAGGGCCTGTGCCACCCAGTTTTCCAAACCAGCTTAGGTTTTGCTCCTTCAAGGCTTGCAGAAAGGAGGCTTCAAGCTCCTCATAAATGACCAGTGCATCCTCGTCGAGGTTGACTCCCTCGAATGAGTGAGCGAGAGATTCCTACGAAGGTCAGTGCCGGTACGGTCAGCCACTTGCCTTCAGAAGAAACCAGGTGCAAAAGTTCCACCCTACAGTCACGCGCTGCGCTTCGCCGCGCTTCACTTCCTCCTCTCGCTCCAGAATCGAACTGTCAAAGGCAAGAACAATGCTCTCCTTGAGCTTGTTGATTACATCAGGCCACGCCGCTGGGTCACTCGTGCCCGCTGGCGGCAGATTGAGTTGTGCACAGCTAATACAGTCAGAACCTTGCAGAGATTACAAACCTACATGTCTCGCTTGGACGTGTTGAAGTCGGCTTTCAACTTGGCAATGATACCACGGTCTCGGCCAAAGACATTCTTCGATGAATGGGTTGATCCAGAAGCGGTAGACGGATTCACAAGCACAATAAGAGACGTGTGTGCGCTGCGTCGAGACGCAAGAAGAGAGAGCCAGTCTTTGATAAACGACTTCGTGTTATTCTTGTAGATGTCGGCATCCTGGAAGATGGTCAGCGTGGCTCGCTGCTGTTGACAGAGACATACGTCACAAGAGACAAAGCAGATGTTGACCAACGGAGACTCGAGAACACTACCAGCAACGTGGTCCTTGGGTGGTGAAACGTCTCCCAGTTCAATGAGGCGAACATCGGCCTCCTGGATCGTACGAAGCGCCGCACGCGAACTGGACTTCCAGTGGAGGTTGCGTAGCGGAAACTGGCCAGTCACACCCGACACGGCGGTTCTTAAATCGCTGTTCCCCGAAGGGTATAGCGTATATGTAACCAGGACCTCGCGGGAAGGCATGGTCGTCGAGGTCCTGAGGAAGCAGCGAGGTTGATAACAGCAATCAACGCCGCAGGACGCGACGCGATGACACTCAATGGACAGTGCCCGGACGGTTAATCGCCAGGGACCATGTGTTTTCCACGCTGTTCTCACGTGGGCTATTTGTGGAGATCATGTTCGTCCAAATCAACATCTGGTCGAACTCAACTTTCGTCAAGCTTATTGACGCGACACTCTCATCTCGGGGCTCACATATGCTCATGATGAGGTCCGCATTGAGAATCCACCGCTCATTGATTCTGAGACCGCCGGTGGTGTCTCTGCGCTACCATTCTACTGCACCGTCGACCTCCGAGACCTTCGCTCACCCCGACGCTCGACTGCGCTTTGCTCCTTCCCCGACTGGGTTCTTGCATCTGGGCGGCTTACGTACAGCTCTTTTTAATCATCTTCTGGCTAGGAAATTGGGGGGCAAGTGGCTGTTGCGCATAGAAGACACAGATCAGGTAGGTCTATCTCGAACATCGTCTGGTCGGCCGCTAAAGATCTCCAGTCGCGACTCGTTCCTGGTGCAGTAGATTCGTTGCGCGATACTCTGGAGTGGGCTGGACTGGATTACGATGAAGGTTGGTGATGGGCTGTTTGCCGAGCTGACAGGCAGGTGTAGGCAGGGGCGGAGATCTGGGCCCGTATACTCAGGTGGAGATTCTTGAATGTGGTCTTCGCTAACAGCCAGTCTGAGCGTTTGGATATTTACCGGCATTATACTCAAGAGCTAATAGATGTGAGCTTCTGGGCGTATTGCAACGCTAATGGGTAAGCGCGGCGAGGCCTATGAGTGCTTTTGCACACCAGACGATCTCAGCGTGATTCGTGCTTCACTGCTGAAGACAGGTCATCGACATGGCTACGATGGCCGCTGTCGGCACTTGTCCCGCGACGAAGTGCAGCAGCGCAAGCGGGCAGGAAGCAAGTTTGCCGTGCGGTTCAAGGTGATTCTGATCTAGTTTTCTTGCGGACTACTAACGTTCCCAGTCCCACGCGCAGCACGAGAAATTGCCAGACGACTTGATTTTCGGCGCCGCTCAGCCGACAACAGTGGACACGGGTGCAGATGACTACGTCCTTATGAAGTCAGACGGGTGGCCCACCTATCATCTTGCCAGTGTGGTGGATGACCACTTGATGGAAATTAGTCACGTTCTGCGTGGAGAGGTGAGCAGCGCATAGACTCCATTGCAGCCCTGACTCCTGCAGGAATGGCTTCCTTCCGTGACGAAGCATCATCAGCTCTACAAGGCATTTGGATGGACGCCACCGCTCTTTGGTCATCTCCCATTGCTTATGAATGCCGACGGCACAAAGCTCAGCAAACGCACTGGCGATGTTCATGTGGAGCATTACCGTGTAAGTTAATTGACAAGCAGTGTCATCAATTCTGACTTTGCTAGAACGAAGGCTACGAGCCGGAAGCTGTGGTCAACTTTCTTGCCCTCATGGGATGGGACCACCATGCTGCCGTTGAAGCTGCTGCGTCAGAACAAGGTGAAGACCTCCCCTTGCAGAGTCGGAAAGACAAGGACTCGTTATACGAGGTCTTCACTATGTCCCAGCTCATTGCAGCCTTTGATCTCAGTCTGGTCAATCACCGTCGAGCCGCTGTCAGTATGCCCAAGCTCGACTTCCTCAACAAAATGACCCTGCGGCGAAAAGCAGGTCGCCTCGGCGCAGATGGTGTGCTGGTGAACAAGGGTAAGACTGGGAGCATGCAGTCTGCCGAAGAGGGTCGCGATGCTCTCGTTCTGCGCTACCAAGAGATCTTGCAAAAGGTGGAGGGCTTGAAAGGAAAGTGAGTGTTGCGGTAGCGCTTTATTGCCAAACAAACGCTAAATTGTCAGCCCGTTGGTTGACGATCTCGACTATGTGGGAAAGGTCTTTGACACCGAACTCGTTAGTGTGGAGAGAGAGCATAGCTAATCTGCAGCCGCGGTCGATTCGTATCTCGGACATGGGACCAGCGTCGATGTTTTTCTATCAAGAACCAAATTATAATACCACAGAGGCAGAATCTTTTCTGTCCAAGCTGAAACCGAGTTACTACAGTGGGCTATCGTGGGTTTCGTTTTACTAACGTCGGCAGTTGAAGGGGTCTCTGCTGTCATTGCCAAACTGGAAGTGTTAATTAAAGACAACGATGTGTTCGACTCGGATCTTTGCTGGGACGCAATCAACCAGGTCTTGAAGGAGCTGCAGCTCAAGAAGAACAGTGTTCTCATCAAACCCATGCGCCATGCCCTGACTGGCATCACAGTGCGTGCAATTGTGTAGCTGATTTGCTGACCTCAGACCGGTCCTGGTGTCCCCCACATTATGGAAGTTCTAGGCCCGGAACGGTCCTTGGCACGCTTGAGGGAAGGTCTTGCGCATGCCACGCACAGCAAGCAAGAAGTGAGAGATAATACATAGATACTATACAGCGCCACTCTACAATGCAACGCAATTGCTATCACTCTAGCTGTCTATCGTCGGTGTGGACGACTGGGCTTACGGTCGAATCCCATAGCCTTGGTTCGGGCGAGGCGATACTCTGCCTTTGCTCGAAGCTCCGCTTTCCGCTGCTGATTGGCAGACATGTTGCGCCCCGCATCAGTGTCCACACGCTCGTTTGCCATTTGCGAGACAAATGAACCAACTGTAGCAGAGACGCGGTCCCCCAGAGAAATGTCCTTTGCCCTACCAGTAGACAGCTTCTTGGCTACTGGCCCAGTCATACCGAGCTCGGAGTCGATGGGGCCAGACTGAAGCTGCTGCTGAAATCTTGTCGGGGTCCGCAGGGCTGCCTCAGCTCCGTCAACATCGTCCAATGTCCAACGGCCCAGCTTGCCCTCCCTGAAGGAGCGAATAAAGAACGAGATTGCCGCGTCCATATCGCGCTCGCCACCGCGCCGAAGAGCTCCAAGACGAACCGCTAACGCGTCCATAAATTCAAGGAGAACGTCTGTCCTCTGGAAGCCAGCGGGAAGCGGAAGTCGGGTAGTGTAGCAATCGTCTGCATCGTCAGAAGCAAGACAAGAAACCAGCACGTACGTCTTGGCACACCCTCCAATCCCAACTCCTCCGCCGCCATGCGAGCGTTGAGCTTGTAGAGCAAATAGTCGGCCACAATTTCAGGTTCAAAGAGGCCATCCTTCATCCCAGCTTCCCATTAGCTCTGGTACACCCTACGCTCACAAACCTGTCAACGACAATTTGAGGCCTCGTTCTGCCCCGGCCGCACTGTGGCCCAGATAAGGTACCATCACACCCGGGGTGTCGAACACATAGATTGGTGGTTTTTCGTAGATACGAACCGTGCCGGTAAGTCGACGAGTAACTCCAGGCTCGGCTCCGGTCGTGAAAGCTTTGCCCTTGTGGACTCCCACCCGACGAAGAGCGTTCAAGAGCGACGATTTACCAACATTGGGCATGCCGACGACCAAGATTTTCAGATCCGTTGCCGTCTCAGCCCTCTTGTCCGCACTCTTGGCTGCGTAGCGTAGAATCGCCTTGACGTCGGAGTCCTTGCGACTATCGGCAAACATCACTCGCTGTTGTGCGTGAGTCCAAAAGGCGTGTCGAAGGGGCTGCGCGGTCATTAGCACCGATAAAGCACGTTCGCAGTCATGGACATACCGCCTCGTAGCGCTCTTCAGCAAGATCACGTTTCGTATACACAACGAGCTTTTCCTTTCCACGCCCCTTTCGGTCCGGTCCAGTGCCTGCGTGACCCCAGACGCGTTCGAGCTGGGCATCGAAAGCAGAGTTGACCGAGGTGAGGGGTAGCCGGGCATCACGAGCTTCAATCACCAGGTCGACCTCGTCCAGGAGGGCCGGGAGCTCCCTGAGAGATCGGGCCATATGACCAGCAAACCATGATGGCGTTCGTGTGGGAAAGGCGAATGCTTGTCGAAGCATGAGGGATGTGGTGCTTCACAACTGGGCACGACCAAAGTTCAGTATTTTGAGTCGGTGCCAGGCACGGATGTAGTGGAGGTTCAAATACCTAAATCTATGGCAGCTAATCTCCAAGACATGCCGGCCTCACTTCTGCACATCGAGCGGGATTGAGTCTAGGGCGCTGTCTGCGCGATCTAGCCAAATGATGTTTGAGTACAGTATGTCAAGTATTGAGGCGTGGAAGACTTATTTGCCAGCCATAGCGATCGTGCTGTGGAATAAGTGCAACTACGGACTGCCAATGGCAGCTTCCTCACGCCAATGGCATCAATCAACCCTAGCTTTATCAGTGGGAGATACCGTAAATCCAGCAGTATGCGATGTTACATCTCTAACGCGCGGCTCTCGTAACAGCTGCGCCGTGGCACAACTTGGCATACCACGAAGGCCGATTCTATGGGCGCGGTCGGGCCAGCCCTCGTTACCGTGTGCTCTATCTACAGACCAATGGTCTCGATCTTCCAAAAGTCGTCACTGCGAGAGTCAGAATCAAGCTCTAGCATTCTCAAATCTGAACGTACCCGACCCAGCAGATTACCTCGACTGCACCTCCCTTGCCGCTCTTGCGGATCTCGTCTGAGCTTGCGGCCATGCGGCCAATGCCGCATGCATGCGCCTTGCCCTCGGCGTGAATGGCAACAAGATCGTCCTTGGCGAGACCTGCAGGAAGGTCGCCGCCAGCGGAGAGGAATCCAGGCGCCATCATGTTGGCGCCGGCGAGGAGAAACTTGATCGCGCCTCTGTCAATGCGCACGTGGGGGAGAAGGGCGGGGTAACGATGGAGAATGCGCAATGTGGGAATAAATGGGCCATCAAAGTGGTTGAAGCACAGCGGCACCGACTGAACTGTGTAGATGTTTATCCTGTCGTGGCTAAAGTGTCAGTTAACATGTTGATGAATGCCTTTGATACTTGGCACCCATTAAATCCGGTGGCCCATGCGCTCGACAATGCACTGCGCCCTGAGCCTCCGCTTACCTGCCGTCCTTCCTCGCGATGCCCTGACCTGATCGC